>JAIPRM010000595.1:13491-51897 GCA_025469315.1 Stegophylla sp. TES_Ste_2020
GAATTGAGAAATTCAAAAAATGTCCTTTCTAAAGTACAATCTAGAGGCAAATCCGGTTTCAAAAAGTTATTGATCGAAACTTTTGGACAAGTATTTCTATACGAAAAGTTGTTCACAGAAAAATAAAATAAAAAAATAAACATCTTTGTAAAAACACTAGCTTCTTCACTTCATTCAGAATCTAAAACAATAAAGATATTTTAATTTAAATAAATAAAAAAATTATTAGTTATAAGACTTAGGTATGAAAGTTTCAATATGACTCAAAGTTAATTTAAATATTTATCCTTTAATAATAAAAATATATTAAAATAACAGATAATAACTATATATATATATATAACTAGTTAAAAATCAGCATCAATGAAAATTGAAGCAAACAAAATTTTTTAGCATAGAATATGATGATGATTTGTCATTAAATAATATAGATACATAATATTATGAACCATTTAATTAAATACTCACAATTTTTTAAAAAGATTTCTATACACGAGGTTAATCAATTTTTGTAATAGTAAATACACTCCACATTTCATGTAATATACCTCATTTACGTCAATGCATTCTCTAAATTTCTTCACATTACCCACTTTAATATAATCAGTCATTTCATTAAATATTTCTAAATCATATTTTTTGAGAAGATCTTTTGATGGCATTATTCCCTAAATGAAAAATTAAATTGACTAGTTAGATACTAATATAACAGTGCAGTAAGTATTTATTTACTTGTAACATGTTTAATGGTACAAGTTTTTTCAATATCAACTTCTTGTTTTTAGTCGAATCTCTGTGACAGCCTTTAAATGCAATTGTTAAATTTTCTCTAGCTATAATCACCAATAAACAAATAAAAATCTTTTTAATTATAAAATATAATTATTTAGATACAAGTACTTCTGTGGTGGGGAGAAAATGAAAACACTAAGGGCAACAATAGAATTGAACTATTGGGGAAAATACTTTGGGAAAGACTGAAAAAAATGTTGATCTGCAATAAATACAATTTTATAAGTTTAGCAGTTAAGACACTTGAAAAATATATTTCAAGATAAAGAAAAATGACAAAGGGAATTAATAATAAAAAAAAGCCGGACATACTTTCGTACCACGAATATTAGCAAGGTATCACCAATTTTTGTCACTCTGTTAATCTTTACATTAAATGGGGTTTGTCAGTTAAGAAAATTTTAAAAATCATGCAGATAAAAATAGAAAAACAGATAAATTATATTATTTTCAAAGTTTTAATTTTATTAAATTTAATAGTGTTTAAAATCTCACATAAATAAAAATTTTAATTTATTCATTTTACAAGATTTAAAATGCAGTGAGCATTCTTAATACAATATTCTGTGTATAGTACATATTTTATAAGTTATTAAATTCTATAAAGATTATATTAGGCAACAAAATAAAACTAAAATTAAGAGAATAATACATATTATACCTGATGATAGTGAGAATTTATTGAAATTCATTTAATTATGAAATTAATTACCATAGAATTAAAATTTTAGGAAAAAAAGCTAAAGAAAAACAAAATATTTTTATATTTATTAACAAAATTATGAAATGTTAATTTCCTTTTTTTGTACCATTCAGAAAAACTTGATCTTCATACAAAATTGAGTTCTATATAGACATATTCATAAATCTCATAATTCAGAAGTTAACAGATTTGGCGCATACGTTTGTCTAATGCTATAACCCATTGTTAGCCACGGTGTATATTGTTAACATTTGGGACAACCCTGTATAACCGTGAACAGGATTTTGAATACCCAATAAGAAGCCACCTGCGCGTAATAGACGCTAAATGGTCTGCCGCCAGGTCATGCTCTTAATTTACGGCGAGTATCGGTCTTAAAATAATTTTTTGAATAGCCGAAAAAGGAAATGAATGTCCCTGAATTTATTTTAATGGTTAACTTAAAATGAACCGATAAACTTGTTAGTAATTTAAATGAAAAATAAGCAGAAAAATCACATTAACTTGAAAGATAGTAGGTAATTTTAATATAAATATACACAAATTATTTATAATTTTTTATACCATCATTAAATTTTCCTTCGAATATTTCTTTGCAACCAGTATAGTAGTGAAAAGTAACAACATGTGCAATCGGAAATATGCTCTTATCTGGACACATGAAAATGGTTTTTGTTAAGCCAGTAGTCAAATGAAATTTCTTGATTTTGTGATAAACTTTTAACATCTGATTCACAATAAACATTATTGTCCAACGCTTAGATAGACGGGATGGAGCACGACTAAATAAGAAAATAATGTATCATAAAAAAACTAATGATTATTAACACTTGATAAAGCCACGTTCAGATCAAAAAAACATTGTTTCAAACAAGTAGCATTGATCTTGTTTCTGATTTTCCATTATGAGTGAAAATTTAATTGAATGTCAACAACAAATAATGTTTTGACAATTTTCTTTAATATGAACATAGCTTAATAAACAAATAATATTATAAATGTGACTTACATGTCGCTAGAACAAATACGAAAATACATCATCATAACATCGATGAATTTTTTTTGAAAATCATTATACCTTTCTAGTTTTTGTTTTTTATTACAAGAGTGAGAGTCAAATTTATCATATGCATTTAATAAGTATCTAAGATCCACACAAATCTATAACAAAATAATGTGTATACATAATAATTATTACTATTTTTTTATATAAATATATATTATACGAACAGTGTTAGCAAGTGGTACCATCCAGTTTTCACTATCTAATTGAAGGTATTTAACAATGTTTTGCAAGATTGTCAGTTGACCTTTGAAAGCTTCATCATATTTTTTTTCCCCAATTGCTTTAAGAACACTAAAACAATGTTTAATAATATCATTATGATACCTTCTAAATTAATTACTATTTTTTATTTTTATGAAAATTTTAACATTTAATAAAATATTCAACAAATAATAAGTTCTACCCATAAAAATGTAATTAAAAGGAAATAAAATATTAATATCAGTATAAGAATGATAACTATATTATTACAAAGTATACATTTTACTCAAGACATAACTCATAATTTAATCATAATAAAGGGGAAATACTTATTGGATAAAAGTAATAAATCCAAAGTCCTTGTAGCTTTTTTTCTTAGATAAGATCTAGGAATTAGATGTAGAACACCTTAAATGGACAATTTATATCTAAAAAAATTTTAAATCATAGTGTTTGATAAATGATTCTGAGTGGAGATCAGTGGAAAAAATTATTATTAGTTTAATTTTCTTGAGAAAGTAAAACCTAAAAATAAATGATTGTTTAATACATTTATATGTGAGCAAGCATGTTGAAAATTGTTAATTTCTATTACAAGATATTGCAAATTTTATGAAATAATTATTAAAATATACCTGTTATTTTTAACGCCTACTTAAAGTAGTGTGAGATAGAACTATATATTTCATATTCAGTTTACTATTGTAAATATAAAACATTGAATAAATTTTCGATTTAAAAAACTGCTAATTCAAATCATTTTAGTTTTATACTGTAAAATACATTTATGAATTTGTGAAACACGATAATATGTATTTATCAAAACTAAAAGCAGGCTCAACATTTGAATAATAACTAAACAATGCATTGATTATATGATGAAATAAATGTATAGGTAGTAAATAAATGTATATGCATTTATAAATTATCGGCAACTAATCAATATCTAATAAGTTTTATAATATTGTAGCATTAAAATATTACTTTAAGTGCAAAATTATTTCATTCTCAAAATCCAATCCATCGTTTTCAGCAATTTTTTTAAGACTATCAACAGTATTTTTGTGGTCCCACTCTTTTGATGGATTATTTCTCAATGAAAAGAAATTCTGTAAAAATAAAAACAATTTTATCATATTTTTTAATACACAAACTCAACAATTTTAAAGTAATTACAGCTAGTTCTGTGCCATTTTCTTCATTGTAGAACACGTCAGTCTGAAACAGAAGTATACTATCAAACAAATGTAAATAAAATCTAAACCAAAATATTAAAAAGATATCATTGATTGAAATACCGATAAAACATAATCTTTTGTATACATATTTGGTTAATGTTGTGCTCACAAACTATTCATAATCTTGGCAAAAACTGTAAAGAAAAAAGTATAATAATCATTAAGAAATAATTTTGACAGAATATTTTGTATACTTACCAGGATTCAGTACACATATTACAGTATTTACACAGTAAACAAATACAATGATGTTACATTATCAATAAAATTAATTTTTACAATTTGTTATCCTGATAAAGAATATAATGGTGCCCACTGAGATAGATAATAACTACTGGAGCGCGGGAAATTTTAAAAGATTTTTAATGTGACTTCAAAATATATTTTAAAAAATCTTTTAATTTGTAGTTTTTGTATACAGTTTTTTCTAATCCATTCTTGAATAGACTTATATATTTATTTGTACTATAAATATATTATATAGTATACTCGTATATTATCCAAAACAATAATGGAAAATACATAATAATAAAGGATATTCCAGTGGTTCGGTGTTAATACTATTGCCACTGAGGTATAACGAAATATATAAATATACGAGCATATTATATAATATATATAAATATATAAGTAGATATATTCATGAACGGACTGGAAAAAAATTTACACACTTCCTGACTTAAAAAATAGAGTTTACGAAAATTCGAGTTATGCTGTTTTTTGTCAATTTTTGGGTAGTATAGGCTTAGTGTCTCCATTCATACGAAAAAAAACGTGTGTATTTCGCTCGTCGGGGTGTTCTTCGTACATCGGATCGGATACTCTTGACGAGTGTATTGAATTTTAAAGAAACGATAAATCTGATGGTTACTTTAATAAAACGATTCTGACGAAGCTTTAACTAATACACAATAATAATTATCAGTTTTAAAGAATTAAACTTAAATGTTGAACTATAAATTATTTTGTTACATAAAATATAATACGAAAAACGAAAATTGATTTTCATATATTCACATACACCTAATGAATACTCCATAAATAATTTCAAATTACAATAAAATATAAACATCATAATAAAATAAAATAAAATAAAGCTGCTTTTATCGTAAATCAACATTTATGTAATTAAAAAATAATTTTTACTAATGTTTATTGTGGCAGATGTAGCTAAAAGTTAAAACACAGTTAAAAGAAATGCAAAATATTCGAATCACCTGGTTTGATTCGAACGCGGTACCGTCGCGTGGAAAGACTACCGTTTTCCATTGCACCACACTAATACAGTAACTTAATAGAAAATATTGAATTTTCAAAACAGAATAAAATTATTAGAAAACTATAGATCAGTGGTTCTCATATTCGTGGTACGAAGTATGTCCGGCTTTCTTGCCTTTACTTTACTTTTTTTTTTTATCTAATTAATAAAGGAAAAAATATTTAATTAGAAAAAAGTGTAAGAAAAATGCCCAAAATTTTTTTTTCACATTTTCAAAATTTTCTCGCGTCAAAATGTTTCTAATATTATTGTCTATTCATGTTTAAATTTTCTTTAAATTTGGATCAAAAAATGATAGTTTTCGAATCTTTTTTATCTTTAGTGTAGTTTTTCTAAAAATATACATATATACCAACTAGAGGAAAATCCGGTTTAAAAAGTTGCTGATCGAGACTTTTAGACAAGTATTTCTATACAAAAAAGAGTTCACGGAAAAAATAAATAAACATGATTATAAAAACACTAGGTTCTTCACTTCGTTCAGAATCTAAAAAAGTTTGTATTACCATAGGTCATTCTTAAGGTGTCATGAAATAGTTATGGGAAACATGGTTTTTATTGTAACCATAATATACCACAAAAAAAAAAAAATACAAATTTTTCCATTTTTACAGCAATAAAAAGGGGGTGAGCTGTGAGGCAACGTTTTTCGTCACTGACCGCGTGTAGAGGAGCGATTGTAATATCTATTCGATTTGTTCAACTTCAAATTATCTGAAACAGGTTATTTTTGAAAAACACTTCATGAAGTCAAATGACGCTAGTAGGGGGCATATAAAAATAATAAGCCAGTTACAATGATATAATGTAAATTTGTAACACAGGTACATAGCATGTGCGTGATAATAATTATTAATTATATAAGACCTGTATAAATTTTTATAATATTATGTAATCAGGTGGTAACCACTAAGAAGCACAGTTGCCATAATTTTAATGGCTGCTTCAGCTGGTCTGTATTTAAAATCAAGTAAAATTACGTTATTTTGAAGGGGGTGCTCTTAAATGTAAAAAACCGACCCGAATTAAACACTTGTACGAAAAAAAAAACTTTTTGCCAATTTTTGATATTTGTCCGGTGCATTTAGTTTGACGAAATGCATGAAGTTATGTTGAACTGTCTAGTCTAAATGTCAAGAACTACAAATTTCGAATATATACTCAAATACAGTGGAACCTCGATAATCGGTTTGGACGGAAAAAAGTTACCGAAAATTCGAATTATAGAAAATATTTTATTTACATATTGAAATGCAGGGGACAAGACATTCCTTAAAGTTATATAAAATTCGACTTAAGGACGTTCGAGTCATCTGCAGCGTTCCACCGTGCTTCTCTTTGCTCATCCTCGTGGTCGAATTATTCAAAAATTTCAATAACACGATCGCTATATTAATTGCCGGTGAAAACGTACGAGTTCCGTTTGTTTACCGATAGCCTCGCGCGTGTATAATAAGAGACGGTGACGGCGGCAACGTTTCACGCTCGTCTGGATCTCACGTGTGCGCGTCGACGGGTCGGCTGTGCAACGATTAGCGAACGTGCCTTTATAACGTGCCGCGTGTACGAAAAATTAACGAAGATGACGTAAGAAGGTTCGCAGATAAAGTATAAACACACAAACACGCCGCACACGGTCGCTATAGAACGTGATATTATAATGTGTCGTTGTCGGTGGGAGGTTTGAACGAAAATCGAAAGACGAACGCCGCGGGCCAGAGAGCTTCTGCGGCGTGTGGTAACCGAAAGCAGTGTTCGCGTTCAGTACTTCAGTGTAACGTGGTCCGTGGAGGTGGTCGCGGTGAGAGCAAAAACGATAAATATTATTACGCGCCGTGGACCGGACGGACGTGTGTGTGCGTCTCATAGAGTGTGACAAAAAAAAAAACGATTTTTTCCACGCTAGACGATACCTATTTGGAAATAAATCGTTTATTCGTTGGGATTTTTCGTTACCGCCGGTAAAGTCGTATCGAAACGCCGGTGATCGCGTCTGAAGGGATTAACAACATTGTCGTAACGCCCGCATTCCCAATGTAAGCCGATTAACCCGCCCTATCTCGACGTACGCCGGTTTGTTCGCGGTACGTTTTGTGTCTAAATAAGCGCGGGCGACACGATAATCACCGCGACATGGCTAATCTGCACGAGAGAAATGCAATATTAACAGGTGAGCAATCTGTTTTTGATCGTCTACCTATTATTATTGTCTATATCAAAATTATCTTCGTCTTAGTGTCTGCATTGTTGATGTCTATTAGTTATTGTTATTGTTATACTCTGTTTTACTACCCAGTTGTATTTACTATTAATTTAATCTTAGTTCTTAAATTTATTTTAATACTCTATAAAATGTTACTATAATTAGCCAGTTTATTTGTCTATCATTTTAATTATCTTTTTGTTATTCTAATTTCTAATGTCGTAATGTATAAAATGTATTTAATTTTATGTTATATATCAATTTGAATGTAACTCTCTGCTCCATCACAAGTTTCGGCTTATAGGAGTAGATATATTTCCTATATTATGTATGTATTTATAAGGTAATAAACTAATAAATAATAAAAAAAAAATCAAAACTATATGTTTGTCATAGAACGATATGGAATTATGATCGGCTATCTATGTTTGCTGAACATAATAATATTATGTTTAAAAGTATACAACATGTGTACAAATAAATAATGTTTTCAGTGTAAGGTGTAGATAATATAAGCATAGGTACAAGCTAGGAATGTACATGATGACACTATATCAGTGGCGTAGAACTCTGAAATTTTTTAAGTTGCAAAATTTAAAATATTTACAATCCACCCACCCTATTTACCATTTTCAAACCATCAAATATATTTGATTCAAAAAAAAATTTGACATGGCTCAATGAATACTTTTTTTACAACATTTCTGTAATTTAAAATAATGCAAGGGATGGCTCAAATAACTGTTAATAAAAAGGTGAGTTAGATAAAATCCGGAAGTGAATATAATTTGTATGAAATTATTATGCACCAGTATCAATTTTACTATAATATAATTAATTATATCTAATTAAATTATACGACTATTAAGTATGTATCTATATATTCGTATTATTTGTATTTATATTTATTATTTAGTTAATTTGGTTAACCTAACAAATTGAATTACTTCAATTTCATGTTAAGCTAATTTACTTCGGATTTTTTTAAATTCAAATTTAAATTTTTTATTACAATCATTTATGAAAGAAAATGTTATTATTATTACAAATGTAAAACTAATGTAATCGTTAACTACGACTTTAAGATGTTATAGAATTTAATATCGCGATAGCTAGTGGAAGTAAAATTAGTTTTACTCCACAAATAATAATTATAAGTTACGGAATTCTCAACGAATTACTGTTTTACTTAAACCTACTTCTGAAGCCATTATTAATAATTTCTACGTTATTTTCTTTTGAATTTAACAGGTATCAATGCTATATTTCTAATATAAAATTATAACTGAAAAATGAAATTGAAAAAAACATATAATTTATACACTGTAATTAATACTAATGTTTACACTGAATAATAAGAAAAGTTGCAAAATTATAAATTTTCATAAAATACCTATATTTTTTGGATATATTTCAAAATTATAATATATGTATTTTTATGTCTATTTCAATAGACATAAAATTTTAGTTGATAGTATACATAATAATACAAAATAAACATTATTTATTTATTATAGCTTTAAAGATAAAATGTAGGTATGCACGCATTTATTTGGATATGAACAAATAAAATCCAGTCAAAACACGAAAACTTATTACAATTAAAATTAAAAATTGAAAAAAAAGTTCTGTATTAAGGTAATAGCTTATATATCTTTATTTTAAATTATTATATATCTTTATAATCTTTTGAAATTAAAAAAATTCAACAGAAGAGTCAACAAAAAAATTATTCTTTAAAACCGCAAGGTAATGGGGATTGTGATAGGTTTGTTCACTTCGCTCCTTGGACAAGATCTTGGATAGAATCAGTGCCAGATCTTAATATCGGGGGCACAAGTGCCAAATTAAATTTGAAGTCCTAGATAGAGATTAAAAGGAAAACCGGTTTTTAGTATTTAAAATCAACGAAGTTTTAAAATATATTTAAAATTTTTATGCAGTTGTATTATGCTCTAGCATAAAAATGTATTGTTTTAGAATTTATAATCATTATTTTAGATTTCTGAGATATAATTTTCCTATGATGTTTATTTACCCCCCCCTCCCTTCCACCGGTTCTGTGAACATTTTTTCGTATAGAAATACTATTTTTATTTTTAACGTCGGTAACCACCATTGACGAAAGCCCTCCTTAGAATCGTTTTATTGAAGAATTAATTTATCGGTTTTTTTTTTTTTTTTTTTGGTTTAACATACCTACCAAGACCCACCCAAGGAGCGAAGAATACCCATGGTGCGGAATATTCCGTCTTTTCCCCTGTAATATATATAAATAACATCGTGATATATTTTATAAAAGATTAAGGAAGTATAAATATGTATATATATATATATTATAACATCATTGTTAAATTAATGAACTCCTTCGCTCCACTCAGTGTCAAATATAAACTTCTTTATAAAAACACTAGCTTCTTCATTTTATTCAGAATCTAAAATATTCCAAAAGATTTATTCAGCCCTTCTAAAATTAGAAATTTATTTTAGTAATGACTAAACACAATAAAATGAAACACCTAATGACCTAAATAATTCTCAATTTCATGAAATACTTAGTGATTAAAACATTTCAAAATGTTTCATCTAAAATAGTTCGCATTTATTCGGCCTTATATCCCTTATTAGGTGCATGTTGCATGTCACAGTTGCATATTAAGGATTTATGCATATCATACAGCACATATAATGTATGATAGCATTAATCATAATTTACACATATTAGTATATCTTATTACCTACTTCTATTACGATCAGTGGGGACTGTACCGTTCGGTGTCTTGCGCACAAATTCAATCCACTAAATTCGTGAATTCTTAGTATACTGTCTAATATTAAAAAGATTATAATTTAAAGCGATTATAGCGATGCTTTTGATAATGAGACATCGAGAGGTTATTTTTCTTGTAGTTTGTATGAAATTTATAGAATTTTATTAAATGTAGAATTAAATATAAATTATTATAATTATTTTTAAATTCAAATTATTAAATAGAACATAGATTATGTTAGATTAGGTTAGGGTTGGGTTAAGGGATAAAGCTATATAATTAAAAATGGCTAAGATACGATTGAGTATAAAACACCTTTTTTTGCGACACGATTGAATATCGGCTTAAGAAAGGAAACAATTAACAATAGAGAATTACAAAAGAAAACACGGCAGCGCGGCGTTGCCACTCCGTTTCGCTCCGCAAATCAAAAATACCTCGGCTTGCCGTGCAACGTGGGGACATTTCGGTTTGATAATAGATAATTATTAATAAGCTAAGAAAATACTTTGTAGAAAATAGATTGTTAATATTCCTGTGAAAATACTTACATTCAAAATTTTGATTGAAATTTGGCTACGTTACTTAAAATTTTCTAGGCTCAATTGTGTTGCTAAAAAGGTTTTTGCTCAATCGTGTTTTACCATTAAAAGTAAACATGACTTAATAAAAAGTAGCTCCTTACAAGCTAAGAAAATATATAACTTAATTAATTAATAATTATGTTTTACATACAAACAATCGTCCGTACCTATTACATGATATAGACGTTATTTTAATATGATCAAATTTTTTGAGTATTCAAGCTCTTAGCTTTCCAGTTTAGATCTATGAAATATGATAAAAATCATTAAATTTATAGTCTTTAAGCATGTTTGAATTATTCCTATCACATATTTTATATATTTCTGATTCATATTATTTTAGCGAATATTCTAAGAACAAACTTATGAGTCAATGATGAACATTTGGGTAACAACTATTAAATATCGTACGTATTTATGTAGGTAAAAGCAATTAAGATTCGTAGCACGTACGGCATAAAATTACTGAACAAAAAATGTCTAGTAAAAAAACCGGCTTCGCATTCTTTGCTTAAGGCCAGAAAGATGAACTAGAAGTGCACCACGTAGATACCTATGTTGTTTTTAAAATACCCAAGAAACTTTATAAGTTGTAGTTTTTCACACATAAATATTGATACACATTCATATAATTATGTACATAAGAATTTATGTGTAGAATACTAAATAATAACATCATAATGTTAATTTTTTGTCACTTTTTGGTCTTATTATATTATTAGTAGGCATTTGTGCAAAATGTACTGAATTATTTTACCACCCACTTTACTATTTAGAGTAAAAAGCCTGTTATAAACAAAAAACATAATTATGGTTATTGTATATTCCTGTGTACGCATTTAAATATCGCGTTGCCCATACTACTTAGATGTACATACATTAAAAGTTTCAAGTTTGATTAATTTTAATTAATATAAATAATTCTAATTTTAGACTCTGAACGGAGTGAAGAAGTTAGTATTTTTACAATGATGTTTATTATTTTTATTTTTATTAATTTATTTTTTCTTCAAACACTTTTTCGTATGGAAATACTTGTCCAAAAGTCTCGATCAACAACTTTTTGAAACCGGAAAACTACCCAAAATTTGACAAATAAAGACTCGGAAATCATCATTTTTTAATTCAAACTTTAAGAAAATTTAAACATAGACAAACAAAATAATATGAGCAAAGTTAAGTAAAATAAAGTGTAGACAAGAAAACCGGACATATTTCATACCACGGATCTTCTTCGCTCTTCGATATGGGCATAAAATGGGAGGATCTTAGGGGGCTTAGTCGCCTTTAAAATGTTCATAGCCCGCCTGAAATTCCACCGCTTTTTAAAAAAATATCCGTCTCACAGTTATATTTTTTTTAATAGAAAATTATAATAATCCATTTCTAAAGTAGATATTATATAATAGATTATAGTTAAGATAAAGTTAGCAGGGAGAAAAGCCCTCCCCTAATTCATAAAAAAATGTCTTGCCTCCTCTCCCAATTAATGAGCCAAATTTACGTCTATGCTCTTCGGGTCAGATACTCTTGGTGGTTATGTTGAAAATAACGACTATTATTGTTCTTTACATTATTAACTTCCTTCGTTTAAAATCGTCTTATTAAAGAAATGATTTATCGTTTCTTTAAAATTCTACACACCCGCCAAGAGTATCTGACCCGAGGAGTGAAGAATATCTGTGGTGCGAAGTATGTCCTGCTTTTTGTCTATACTTTTAAACTTTAAATCTATAACGACTGAAATCTGCACTAATTGTACTGAATGTGAATTCAGTACAAAAATTAATTTATTAATAATCATGTAATTTATGTAACATTGGTGAATTTAATAATTTTAGTACTATTTGTGAGGATAGCTTTAAAGTATTTATACAAAAACATATATTTTGTGTAACCAATGTTAAATAATATTAAATGCTATACGATTTCACGTGTTTACATAAAATATTGTGGGACCTAACCACGTGCGATAGGCTGTTGCATTTTGTCAGAAAGTTAGTCGACTACTTTCACTATATTATAAAGCCACACCGTCAAATGAAGACATTCAGCTGTTGGAGATTGTTTAAGTTTAAAATACGATAAACATTATATATAATTACTTTTGCCAACAATAAATATTAACAACGTAGAAATTACGCTTCATCGGGTTTTTTTTTTTTATTTCTATGGAACATTTTATCCTATTAAATATATCAATGAAGTATATGCATTTATTTATTTCTATACAAAGATGTGCAAATCACATACATATTATATGTACATATATGAAATTAAATTTAAACGACCCTGAGGATAAAAATATTAATGCGTTAATATTCGCCGTACAAACCTTGGCCGTCGGTAATACATGATTTATGAATCAGTAATGGGTTTATTATTAATATGGGTATATCGTATGTTTTATGCACTCTTTAATTTTACAAAGAATACACAGGAATGTACAGTTATTGTGTTATAACTTATAACTAAGGCTCGGATTTTTATGCAAGTGCATATTCTTTTCCAATTCATCTAGAATAATTTTAATTAAAAATGTCCACGTTTCGTTATGTGTAGATTTTATAGTGATTTTTTTTTTATTATTATTATTATTTGATTTTTCTCAATTATTTACTTAATTTCCGTCGGTGAGCATTGGCTTGAATTTGATTTGAACGAGTTTAACAAATATATTAATTGTACTTTTATGGTGGCAAATGATATTTCACTTTGGAAACTGTAAAACCCAGAATTTAAATGTTTCTTCTTAAAATTTATTAAACTAAAATTACCTGATGAATCGAATCTTCGGAAAAACTATGCTCTTTTACGTTATGAAGACGTATTACATAAAATCAGAAAAGAAACAGGGGTTAATTCTATCTGGTTATCAACAGACGAAATTACAGATGTCCAAGGGCATTATATCGCATGTGTAATAATTGGAACCTTATCTTCGAAAAAGTCAACAAAACCAATAGTTTTAACTGTTGAAAACTTAGATAAAACAAACTATTAAACAATTATTTCATTATTATTTATTGATTCGATTAATATATACTATATTTACATAATAAAGTATTATTTTATGTCACAGACGCTACCAATGGACAAACGCTTAAAGTGTTTTATTCTAAACTAGACGATGGGATTACTCATTAAGCTCCATTCTATCTGAAATCTATATGCAAAATGTCGAAGAAAAATATGTACCTACTTACTAATAAAAAAATTAAAGAAAATATAATAACATATTTCAGGTTATTATATGATATACATACATTTTATTTAAAGGCACCAACCGACAGGCTAATTATATGATCACATAACTTAATAAAATTAACAATAATATACAATTCACTTTCAAAATAAAAAATTAAAATAAAATTAACTTCTTAGTTTTAACAATACACTTAAATAACAATACTTTTGAATATAATGTATATAAAAAACCTCGTACAAAACCTACGCAAACCGATACTATCATATCATATAATTCCAACCATCCATATAAACACAAATTAGCATATTTTAATTCATACTAAATAGACTCGAAAAAATACCTTTAAAAAAAATACCAACATAATTATAAACAAGAATTAAAAATTATATATACAATAATAATTTTAACATACACACTATAAGCAAATTACACAACAAAATAAAATATAATTTCACACAACTAATTAGTGTAGTATGAAGCACCCAAGTAATATTTCTGAAAATATGTTAAAATATTAAATAATAATAACAATAAAGTTAAAATTTCGTTTAAAACTAACAATAATTTAGTACATATCATTAACTTCAAAACAAAAACTTATACCAACAGAAACTTCTCTAATAATTATAATGATTCTGGAATTTATAAACTTAAATATAGAATTTTAAATACAAATTATACACAATATTCAATATACAAATTTTATGTATCTAATGCATTTTATAAATATTGCTTATATAAAGTATAGATTTTTACGTAAAATAACCAGTGGGAATTAAAAAGAAATTTACTTTTTTAAATTTATTTGAATTTATAAGAATTTTAAATATTTTGACTGTTTAAGTAGAACATTTGTAAGTATTCATTATGATTTTACAACTGTTTTTGCGCTAATGACATCAGACATATTATATTAGGTATAATATTGTATTGACCATTATGTCTAATTAATTTTGGTGCAAATAACAGGTATTTTTTGTGTCTTGGGCGCTTATGTCATATAGCCAGCTGCATTGATATCAAATAACTTCCTTTCGCTTCTAGTCCGATATTATAATTCGGTGGCCTAGGGTGTCCATAATATAGGTATCACAATGGTACTTTTACATTTTTGTGAAAGAATCTTAGTATCAATACTGTATTATTTCTGATAAAACAACGTTTCTATGTTGGTAAATAATAAAATTGTTGAGACTCTGTTGACCTTCGTGAATGTTAAAATAAATGATTGATCATTTGATGAACATAATATTATGTACATTAGACACTATAATATGTAATTAATATTGTAATTATAAAAATATAAACACATAAGTGTTAACATTAATCTATAAAATAACATATTATAATGTAAACGTATTACAAGCCGACAAAAATACTAACGCGTACGACTAAATAATGTACACGAACATCCGCTACGAGCCGCATACGCATACCTCTATAACAGCTATAACCAGTATTATTACCTATATTATGTTATGATATTCGGCTACATATTTATTATTTTCCCTCGTCTCGGGGTAAAAGTCGTCGACCGGTGTTCCATGCAAAAAAATTGGACGTTCGATCAGATACGCGCATACGAAGCGGAAGGTCATTGCTTATGCAACATATTGAATACATATTTATGTGTTATATACCAGCCATCTATTATCCAGATAATTTTAACGACCACTTTCTTCCTTATTTTATACGAGTGTTGTTTTAAATGTCATGAATCGAAATCAAATCTGGTACTGGATTTCCGAGTAATACAACGTATCAATCGTTTCATGATTACGCGGTGGCTATTAAAGTCTTCTATAGAACAATGCACTCCGATATTTACGAGGATCGCGAGTCACGGCGGGTAGATATTTAAGTATCGTTAGAGACCGAATACGACTTTCACACGTAAAAACTAAATATACCATATATCCATATAACTACAAATAAAATATAAAAATTCATTATTATACGATGTGAATCTGTAACCTAGCTGTCTACTAGATTCACACAAGTAGGCATATAAGGGGATGCTACATATACTCGTGTAAATGTATAGCATCGTGACAATTATATACAATGCACGCCTCTTTTTTTTTTATTTTCCATCAACACTATAATTTTATTGTCGCATTAAAAGAGATCTAAGTGAGGTGATGGACTTGCACAACTTGAGGGGGGGGGACTTGTACAACTTATCAAACATAATAGGTTTGAGGCAGATCGAGTCGAATCTTTTAAAAATTTAGGGTGTCAAGTGCTATAAATATTTTTTTAGGAAGGGGGAGCTTAGACACCCAAATTGTTTAATGTATGTGTATTAAATTTACATAATTTTACAAAAACGAGATGGACGTATTGTCATTGATTTCAGTAGTTTTCTTTACTTTTGAAAAACCGTTGAGAATTTCGAAAATTTGTTTCTTTGAAGAACTGATATATAGATAGCATTTATTGAAACCTTCCGATGAATTTTACTACTAGAAAAGCATTTTGGAGTTTTCATTGTAAAAACAATACGTTCTTCGTTCCGTTCGGGATCTAAAATAACACTAGTGGTTGGGCGAGCCGGGTTGATCGAAAAAGACAATGTTTGTGAAACATAACTGCTATAAGTGTACACATTATACACTTAATAACTGTTATACACTCTTAACACCCTCTTCCCTCTGAAAAAATTGAAAATACGCCACTGGATGTACGCCGTGTACATACGTTATATATTAAAAAAATGTTGTTGTCGCTTAAAATACATATTTCGAATACCCTTAGGTATTTATCGCATCGTGACACGTTAGACTGCACGACGGAAATCGAATGGAGCGCGTCCCCTCCCTACACGCATAGACACACACACACACACACACACACACACACACACATACATATTTTGGGACTGTGATCGCTCGTTCGTAACGCAAGTACCTATATCCTTTCTAAACGACGAAAAAACCAGTTGTCTCGGGAACATATTCGTTCAGCAACACAGGAAATTGCTTCCTACGAGCCCGAGGCGCAATAACCCGTGCCCGTCGCTGTTATTGCGATCGTATAGGTGCATTTATACACTTAAAGTGTACATATAATATACGTGGTGCTATTATTTTGTGTAGGTACTGCGTATCATAAATCCGTATGGGACCGTATCACTATATAGATGCATAAACACGTACTACATACACCGTACGCATATAATATTGGCATAAAAAGGTGTGCGCCGATGTGTTCAACGTACATATATATATATATACGTATGTTAATAAGCGTTTTTTGAGTAAAACCGTTTACATAATATTGTATATTTTAATCACCTGTGGTGCCGTTTTTTTAACGATCGATAAGACATACCCAATGGCCAATATGATGGTATTATCAGTGCCGGATCTGAGGGAGGGCAATCCGGGGCACATGCCCCGGGCGCTAATCATGGAGTGATGCAAATTTCAAATAATATGAAATAATTTTTTTTTTTTTGTAACTTAAAGGGGCGCTAATATTATGTTGTGCCCCGGGTGACGTAAATATTGTAGATCCGGCACTGGGTATTATGAATATATATATATATACACAAGACTAAGAAAGAGAGAGAAGAGAGAGTGAGAAAGAGAGAGAGAGAATCCCTTCAATTAGTCATATCTGTGCCGGTCTGTCGCGAACTAAATGTTCTGCATCGAGTATCATATTATACGTGTACGCATATAATAAGTGGGTCTAGACATAATATTATGCCCCTAGGACACTTTATTACGTATGCGTACTAAACCACGAGTTGAATATGTAATAACTAATAATAATGTAGTTTTCAATTCATTCAACGGTATATTTTGTAATTGTAACATTTTCTCTATGAAATATTTTCAACTTTGATAGTTTAAAGTGAATAAAAATTATGTGTATATATATATATATATATATAAATTGAATTGTATATATGGCTTAATATCTTTAAATTATCATTAGCTCAAATATTTTAATATTCTTTAGTTCCGGGTTTTTACACAAGTACCTAATTAAGTTTGTATATGTATGCCTAGTAAGTTTCTTTATGATTACTTTTAGACCATTTTAGTTCTCGAAAACGTGTTTACAGACATGAATACATGACATAATAAAAACTAATATTTCTTCGCTTCACCCAAAATGTAAAGTTGGCGAAATAATACGCATAACTATGACTATGCATGGAGTACCTAACAAGTTTAAAATATATACGGTCTACAGAATAAGCGTACTTACAGCAATCTCCAAACTTTAAAAAAAATCTATATCGGTCAATAAAATACCTAAGAGTTATTCTTAATGAAAAACTCACTTGGTGGCCACACATATCGGCAAAACTTCAGCAAGCATATCAACGTTTAGGTGTTATTTTCCCGATAATTAATAAGAAATCAACAATTAGCAAAGAATGTTCACTGATGCTCTATACAAGCAAATATTAATACCTATACTACTATACGCATGTTCTATCTGGAGTAGTTGCGCGAAAAGTCATTTGAATAAAATACAAATTTACCAAAATCAAATATTTTGTACAATAACAAATACCGCCTGGTTTATGTGCATTGCAGCGTTACACAAAGATTTATTAATTCCTACAATTAATGATCGTAATTATTATTAATAAAAAAAAAAAAAAATGTAAAATTTTAAAATTTTACATACACCACTAGACATAGATAGCAACAAGCTAGGAATGTCTTAAATAAAAAAATAAAATAATAATAAAAAAAATAACAGAAATAAAAATATTTTTGTCGAACTATCTATATCTTTGTAATAAAACTTTTGTTTAGGCTTTGCAATATTTTATTTGTATTTTGCAAGATAATTATAGTTTTAAATATCTAGTTGTTAACTTGTTGGTTATATTTACAAATAGTGCAATAACATAGTGATAGTTAAACTCATTTTCCTGTACGTCTATATTGAAAATATCAGTTCGCATACTTAACGTATGAATAAATGTGAATAATGTAAATAATCTAGTGATAAATATTTCATTGAGTATAAATAGTTATATTTTTTAAACATTTTAAACAGAATACATCCGGCGGTCAGAGTACGAAGTACTATATTGTATCTCAAATACAAATATACGTAGGAAGTATTTCTAATAGAAAATATAAATAAACAAAAAAATAATTGACGGATGGTGTGCTGCGTGGTATCGGGTTATATCCGATACGGGTCGTGGAACTTGTGACACATGTTTCTTTATTTTTAATATTAACATATTGTCCTTCTCACGTGAGACCAATTGTGAGATAACGTTTATTTTTATTATGGTACACATGTCCAATAATAATAATTTGTGACGTGCACATTAGCACATACATGTGTGAGGTATACCATGTATACTTCACTGTAACCGTGTACCAAGACGCGCACTTATAAAGGAATTTTAACGACAACGGACTTGCGTGTGTATATTCTTCCCTTCTCTTCGTGAAAGTACGATATTTTTTATAAAATATTTTAATTTTTAATGATTATCGGATAAAATGCACGGATTTTAATGTGATATTTTTAAAGATTGAAATTAAGGCTAAAGTAAAGAATATACCCTCTCCTCATCAGGTGCTCGTAAGTCGTGATACGTTTTGCGATCATATTATCTAAGAAACATTATACTACGCGCTGATAACCGGTAATGAATACTTAAAATTTCTAGCAACATATTATAAATGTTTATAAACAATAAACTATAAAAAGTGTGCAGTCAAATTAATATTTTGACTACAATGTAGTAGTATTATATACGATAGGTATTACATAAGTCCATTGAAAAAATATCCGAAAGTCAATCGTCTGCACGCACAAGTTCAATTAACAAAAAAATAAAATTATAAATCACTTTCCTCTGAAATGCGTAGATGCGATTGAAAATGATATGAAGATGGCGGGTGTGACACGGTGGATGTTAGAAACCATAGTAAATGAAGCTTAGAAACAGACTAGGGTGGCCGAACCTACATAATATATATATAATATAGATAGGCGTGGAAGAGGATGAATACATTCCTCAAGAATTCCAAATACACATTGCTTTCAAAATTAGCTTGTAATGTAAACACTGGTTTTACACACATATTTTGTGTTCTGCTCACATTGTTCGTTAAAGAGATTCAAAACTTTTACGATATGCATCAAACTGATTTTAGTATAAACAATACATTGTAAAATCTATTTTGGTTTTACAATGATGTGTAACTTTTTTTAAGTCTGTTAGTATATTTTCTGGTATTTAAAGTGGTCCGTAGAACAAAGGCTCGAATGACTCTTAGAGGGCAGATTTATTTTCGTTACTATTTCGTTAAGTTTGAAATTTGTTGTTTTAAGGGCTTACATGCTTACATATACTTATATATTAAATTTCTACTTATATTTACATTATCATAGAAAATAGTGAGGTAAATTTTAGTGTTAAAATAAATCATTTTTACGAATAAAATGATTTTCCAAAACTAACGTATTGATATTTTCACTAATATTTTATTATAGGATTTTGCATTCTCCTAAAACATAATTACCTAGTTATAAAGTTATTAACTAGACGTAATTTATTAGACTCTATACGCTTAAACTAGATTCTTAAACAAAAAAATATTTATTTTATTTATTTTTCGTTACCTACTTAATCATCTATGTGATCTTTCTATCTTGTGTTGTTGCTGCTTGTTTCAATTCCCAGGTATTTGCACGAAAGAGAAATATTTAAAGATTTACAAGAACATATTACTTATTAACTATGTACATAATTCATCACGTGTCATAATATTTTTATGGGACGGGAAGCGAATTTTGTTGAGTAACATAATATGACAAATAACTTGAGTTTTTCTAAATTTAAAAATAAATAATTTTTAATAACCACTCATAAGTATAATAAAGTCGTGTCGTGTTTCATATTGTTAAAAACTTCTTTCCGTGAGTTACTTGAACATATAAGAACGGTGTCCATAGCACAACAAAAAACTTGAGTGAGAGTGCTCGAATGTAATTTAATTGAATGTTAGAAATAGGGGAGAAACAACTTGAAACGCCTTGATTCTTGAGGGTCAATACATTGTTTTCTGTTGAATTGATATGAAGAGAAGAATTACTGTAAAGCCAAATCGCGTAAAAATATTTATTTATTTTATAATTCTTGTTACTTAGTATGTCCGGCTTTTTTATTACAACTTTGTTTAGTTTTTAACTTTGTATAGCTTTATTTAATTTAGATTTGAAGGAAAAACGTTTTGTGACTTTTATAAAATGGGTATATTCTTAAACTGTTATTTTTACAGTCATTATTAATTCAGAAATGGAGATAATATCAAAAACACGTGAAGTAGTTGTCTAGACGTTAAATTTTTTTTTTAAGGTTTGAGGATATTTTCATGCATTTTTTTTTTTTAGACTGAATCCCTAGACTAAATCTAATAGATTTGTTGAATAACTTAATAAGCTATTGTTAAAGATGATTTTTTGAGGGATAAAGAAGATACCCTCCCACAGACCTCAGCTCAGTTTCCAATGTCCATAAATATAAATTCTAGTCATCATTTTTTTATATTGTCATTAGTTTATGACCAAGAGTACACATTTTCATTCCGTATGAAGTTATAAATATTTCAAGGCTATTTTCACATATGAGTATCCAATGTAAGTATATTTACGGATACCTTACCATTTTCGGCTACCTGATGTTTAGACTAACAATATAATCTACTAGGCACAGTCATTTGTTATATAAGGATATGCAAATTCGTACGTACAATATTATATTGGTGTATGATTTGTATGATTAATTTCTTAAGTATTTTTTACTTTTTATGTAAGTAAGTCGTCAAATTAACACTCATAAATAATTATTTTTTTTATTTATACAAATTTTCGTTTTGTTAAAAATTTCATCGAAATATTATATGATATAATATACATAGATTTAAATTAAATTTTTTTTTCACTGGTATATTTTTTAATTAAAATAAAATAGCGTTTGTTATCAATATTTTTTCTCAAAAATTTGTATTTTGTATACGTAAATACTTAATATAATTTAATAATAAATTATATCTGTTACGTTAATTTTATTTTAAACATATTACATTTAATGTTTTTATTTGTTAAAAGCATATAAAATACATTTTTACAGTAATATTTAAAAAAAAATGTTTGTAGTAAATAATTTATACTTTGCTTTTTCACGTAATAGCCAAGAGTGCGTTTCGAAAAAATTAAGTACCTTAAATGTCCATACATAGGTAATCCGATGGAATTATGGGTGTGGTTGCATTGTGTACCTTATCTATTGACTGTATCAACATTATGACACAAGTGTAGTATAAAATGAATAATGCGAATATAATAGCTCATGTGAGGTCATAGACGAGTAGGGTCAAAAGTAGAAAAAAGTAAATATTTGCTTGGTAAGCCACATATTGGCTGAGAAATTCTCCAAAAAATGTTATTATTGGCGTAGTATTATTTCGAACAATACAGGTACATAATATTATTATATACGTGGGTTAGGTTAGGTTATGTTACTGGTTAGGATCTAATAGTAGTGCAAAAGTTTTGACAAATTGTCGTCAAACAACTGGGTAATATATTATGGACACACTCAAATTGCCTTCCGTATATTTTTTCAAAAAAAGATTACTCTAATTGTCTCGCGGTTTAAAATTTACTATTTACTTGAATTGCCTCCGATAAAAGGCCAAATTAATGGATATTAAAAATCGATATACCAATAAGCGGTATTTAACGGAAAACTATAGGGTTCACTGACTGCTGTCTGTACATAGTGCACCTTAAATAACGTCATTTTTACAATAAGAAAACTCAAAGTGTGATATTATTACATACCACAAATAGTTCACGTTGAATTAGTATGTGAATTGTATTTATGTATTGTAATACGTCATACTGTTAATTTTACTTGTTCAATCGTATATTATATCAATGTGGTGTTGTAAAGCTCTATACATTTTATTTAACGGCGTCAATTAGACTAAATAGAATTCATTGTTTTCAATTAGGAGACGACGTGATGTCTAGCTATTACGCGACCGCCTCTCAATCGATCCAAGATCTTTCATCTGAACAAATTAGTTCGTTGTTAATATTATTATTATTATTATTAATATACTGGCTCCCACATGCCGCGATCTTTTCCGTTCGGTTTACATTGCATATATACATGTGTGCGTGGGTGTATATATATATATATATATTTTTTTTTTTTTTGTATGTACATATGTATGCATTTGTAATAACTCGTACAAGCGTATAAAAGCGAGTTCTTTAATCAACGCAATTCAGAATGTGTCGTTTTTCGGGGTTAATAATACACCACGGTGCATCTAATAAAAATTGTGAAGATGAATAATAATAATAATTATTATTATTATTACCATATTAAGTTATGTACGTGTCCACCAGCATCTATGTGATAATACCGATTTCTCCGGGTCAACACGATAAAAAAATAAATATTAAATACCCGACGAAAACCATTTACATTTTGAGTTCGACAACATAGAACAGTGTTTCTCAACCTGGGGGTTGCTAGCTTATTATTTAGAGTCGTCAAAATTTAAATAAATACAGAATAAATTCATCTTAAAATCAGATAAAAAGAAAAATGCTCATTGAATCATATATTGTATCATATATTGTATATTGTATATATCATATATTGTATATATTGTATATATCATATATTGTATCATTATCAAATGAAGAAGTTATTGAATTGTTATTGATTGTATTGACTTCAGAATAAATATTTTATATTAAAACAGATTTATAAAAACATCAAACTATATGTGAATTTTGGTTAAAACTTAAAATGAGTATCCTATCTCAGCTGAAGCTTGGAAACACTAAAAACATTTGGTCCATTTTCAGCTACTTATTTGCGTGAAATGATAGTTTCCCCTCTGACTGTCATACAAATTAAATAGGAAAAAAATTGTCTGGAAGTTTCTTTAACAAATTCTATTAAATCAAATATTGACAAAATTATTTCAGGTCAACAATAACGACTAACCACCAAACCATATTAATTTAAGGATGACTCTTAATATTTGAATTATTTTACACAAATTATAGTCATAATAAAGTTTTCTATATTTAATAAACTACAAAATATATGTCTTTATATATTTCTTTAAAATCATATTTATTGTATTTATTAACTAATTCTTTTACGATTCTATAATATGCATAACCTATACTCAACTGTAAAAAATTTATTTAGGGGTCGCTAAAAATTGGATATCAAATTTGGGTCTGACACAATAAAAAGGTTGAGAAACACTGACATAGAGCATTATCGTACGTGCACTCTTGCTGGTCATCGACTGTGGTCAACGAAAGCGAGAATTTTAAGCAGACAATGGTGCATTGCTTTTTGTATTCTTCCGTAATCGGTGTTAGTTTTATGTAAATACTACACCGAATGGGAATAGGTATGTTGGAAAGAAAAATACCATTAACGATGTTTAAGATGTGTATGCGATAACTGCTTCTATGGGTACTCACGCGCATAGGTACGAGATCGAAATTAAATTAGAAAGTATTAGTGACCGTTCCGAATGAATTCAATGTAATGTAATGTTTGTTTATCACCTTAGAATAATTGCATATATACTCAAATTAATGATAAAACATGTTTTTTTCATATATATTAGAACAGTATGACTTATGAAAGCGTTATAGGTGAAACACGGCCGAGTTCTAGAAATAATTTATTGCGTATTGAAAATTTGAAGAATACCATCCAATCACGAAAACTTTTCCATAGGTTGTGGCGGATCATTTTTCAATATACTCGTATGTTTAGTGTGTGTGTGTGTGTGTGTGTATGTGTGCGTTTTATACAATTTATATCACAAATTTCCAATATAAATGCTAATAAGCTTTAATCAGTGGCGTAACTGGGTGAAAATTTAGGAGGGGTGAAAAAAAAGGAATTTTCTAAAACTGAGGAAAGAAGAGTATATTCTAATATACCTTATTATTTGTTAACAATTGTCAAGTCTTATAACTAATTTTATTCTTAAGAAATACATTTTTGCACTTATGCTGTTAAATAATTATGTTTTATATAAGACTAAATCAAAAAAAAATTTAGGAATTTTATTTGTTTAATGCAGAGATTCTCAACCGGGGTGACAAGTCACCTTAGGATGATAGATCACGAACAATAGGAAATGGATTTATACTTTAAACGTTAAAATTAAAAAAAAAAAAAAATATTTTATTTTTTGTAAATATATTTCTTCGGAGTTAAAAGTTAAAATTACTTATAGAACAGGAACACGTTCCACTTCCTATTAGGCTGGGGCCACACGAGAGTATAAAATACGTCGATACGTGCGTTTAGAAGTACATTAAACTGATGGAAATTCGTATTGCTATTTTAAATTTTATTCATATTCGATAGCCAAAACACAGTATATCCAATCCAGTGAATGACGTCACGTCATACAATAAACTCGTAAGTTAGTATGACCTACAAGTTTAAACTTACTCCTTTGACCGTTCTATTACAGTAGATTCAAATTTGTACGTTATAATTTATAGTATTGTTCGTTTGTGACTCCTCGAGTAAATATGTTTTAAACCAAAGTTCAAGTATTATTATAATTGTAGAGGCGTTCACGCGTAAGAGACGTAAATGGCAAAATCACCGTCGGAAGAGACGTTATCGACAAACTCATCACACGGATGAGTTAATTCTGTGTACAGAACTTATTACTCCGTTTTACGCATTTACATTTTTTCATCAATTAAACAGCATAACGATCATTCATTTTTATTTAAAAATATTTTGAAGGTCATACCTATGATGAGGTGCACATTATTACCGTTCGCGTTGCCTGCGTTTTTTATAAACATTGCTAAAATTTCCGAATCACGAACGGTTGACTATTATTTTGCATATTTTTCTCTCGTTATATATTTATCATTTTATATTATATCTCTTTATTTTACCAGAAAATCAACGACTGTATATTTTTGTTTATGAGACGTTGAAAACAATAGAGGCCTAATCTACATTTACATTTTTGGGAGTAAGTTGGGTTTGTAACATTTGCTTAAAACGATTACGTAGTTTCAACGTGAAAAAATATGTAAATTGATTTGTGTTATAGTAATTATTAAACAGGGTTTTAGGTTATTCCACATATATTTTTAGAAAAAAAAGCTCCAAGTTTATATTGAATAGGCAACTTTCGTATTACAAATTTGTAACTAAAGCTATCAAAATAAAATTGTATTCATAAAGATACACATAAAACAAAATATTTGCTGTAGGTAATGATAATAGATAATTCGTTAATAATAAGATTCAAGGGACCATAAAAACATAAATTAGCATGATATATTATTATAATTTTATCACAAAATCGTAAATCAAATATTACGTATTAAAAAGTGGAATGTAAATTTATAATAATTATTGCAATTAAAATAATAACGTTTCATTTTTCTGCTTTCATTATCTAATTTTTCTTGAAATCAACACACCACTTATATAAAACATGCAGATAATCGCCGAATGCAAATGTTGCTCGTTGTTTACGATCGAATATACCGACGACTACACAAGACATTGATTGTACAAATTGTTGGTAGTCAGGTAGAGTCTGAGTCGCGGTCACGATAGACAAATAGCGATACATTAATAGTTGTACCTTTTCATTTACAAACTATAAAGAACTCTTTGTTTATAAAATTATGATGTGGGCTTAAAAAATGCGACAACCCGACGTTTTATTTGATTTGAATTGAAAAATGACAACGATAAACATTAAACATCAAGTTAATATTGTGTTTTGTGTTACGTTATATTATAATACTTGTCCGTAAGAAATTTTATTGCTCCAAAATATTCGCATTGAAATTATCCACCTATGTACCAAGTTTCAAAAAGATCAGTTGAACCAATTTTCTTTTATGTATGTTAAAGTATGAAATTTTAGGTAAAACTAACGAATTTCGTCAAAATTCTAACTAGTAATAGCATATTTTGCTGTTTTTTGTTAATTTTTCAATAGATTTTCCTTTTAATGGAAAAAATAATGAGAAATTTTGAAAAAAATCTTTTTTAAGTACCACTGGGTATGATTTTGAATCTTATTAACTTATCGAAACTTTTGGACAAATAGTTCTATACGAAAAAGTATATTCAGAAAGAGAAAAAAGAAAAAAGGCAAAATTAAAAATAAATAAATGTCATTGTGAAATCATAAGCTTCTTCTTTCCACTCAGAATCTAAAATAAGTTGAAAACAATAAAAATATGTTTTTAAACGTTTGTTTTGTTTTATTTTATATTGAAATTTAGTTTTAAACAACTTCTCTGAGTTCTGATTACATAAAAATATACGTGCTTACGTTTCACGATATACAGTTTTATAAAGTACAGAATTATAAATTAATTTGTCATCCACTGTTTATTTTAGATGTTGTTCTATACTTGCAAACTGTGTTGGTCACTGAATCTCTTTCGGAGCGAGCAGAAATGCAACGTCAACAGCTTCTGGAAAAAATCTGCAATAGAGAAACGTCATCAGTCCGAGCTCCATACATGGACATGAATGGACGTTCAAAAGGTAAACATTTTATTGGGCCACTTTTATTTTTTTTATTTTGTAACACGATTTTCGTTAAGAAATTTAGAATTGTATTTTTTTATTAGTTTACCAAAGTAGATTGTATTATCGAAAAATATCATTTATATGACATATAAT
This sequence comes from Stegophylla sp. TES_Ste_2020, assembly GCA_025469315.1. NCBI lineage: Eukaryota > Metazoa > Arthropoda > Insecta > Hemiptera > Aphididae > Stegophylla > Stegophylla sp. TES_Ste_2020. Next base: position 41,275 of record JAIPRM010000595.1, read on the forward strand.
TTATAGTACACTATATGAATACAATAGGAGGTAGTTTTAATATTATTTTATCTTCTCGTCACTTGTTTTAATCGTGCGCATTGTGAATCTAGGTAAAATCTGCACGTACCAAAAACCTAAAACACAATGTTTTATGTTATACTTAGATAATTGAAGTATAGTGAGTGCGGATGCTGATATATTGTTAAATACTCATTGATATAAATAACATTCAACAAATATAACTATTTCCAACAGTCATCAAGCGCACACGTGTTTTTTGTTTGTGTAATTTGCTTTTGAGTTTCTTCCATTAATTGGGATTTTCGAAAAATAAAAATTATTTGTCAATTATTAGTATACGAATTTCATTGTTATATACATGCAACATGTGTTCTGAACTTATATTGCGTTTTTATTCCTACTAATTTTTAATCCTTCACAAATTACATTGAATAAACATTCAGAACATTGGTTTGGGTGCGGAATCAAATGTCTTATACCGGCTGTCAGAGCCTAAAGCAATGATGCTCAACCTATAGCCCGCGGGTCACTTGTAGCCGATGGTAACATTATGTGCGATTCGATACAACTTTCTATAATAAAATAGTATACTTCAAATATACAATGATAATAATAATATTAATATTACTATGTAAAGATGATTTACACTAATTTTTAATGAGAAATTCGGGGTTGTATTTCGTAATAATAATAATAATAAAATATCTGGTTGAATTTTTATTATTCCAATTCTTAAAATGTAATTAATTTAATCATCCGTTAACAGCGATCTATAAACTGATTTGGTTCTAGAAAATATTTGTTCATATTTGTATACGTTGAGATAAAAATTCCCCTGACGGACACTTCCAATAGCTGCAGACGTTTATTCGGGAACAGGGTTGTATTCATTGTATGCTGGACCCCTCTCTAATTAGCGCACATCTCTGAGAAAGTGGATGAAATTTTGTTGACCAAGAGTATGCAGCTAATTATAGGTTTATAGGTTTCACTATATTTTGAATGGCGGTAATAAATAAATTTTATTCTAAAAATGATATCAACTTCTTCGAAATAGTTGATTTATTAAAACGTGCGTTTGTTCTAGGTCTGTTAACGAAATCTAACAGTTTCGCATGTCTTCATCAACAAGAGGCGTACGAAGAACTGTTTCCGAACCAACCGATCTACAACAACGTGCCATATGAAGACGACATTCTCAACTACGAGCCTTTCGTGAGAAACGGCTACAGCCCGTCCAAACATGCCTTGAACGTTAAACGACACAGCGCGCCCAACGGCGGTGACAACACTTCGTCAATAGGGTCGTTGAACAGATCGGTTTTGAACGGAAGTAGTCTGAGCAGCCGGTCCAACAGTGATACATCCGAGTGCTCGAAGAGTGACGTGATTTACGTATCGGCAAATGCGGTGAAATATTCGGCGAGCAAATACGGCGTACTAATGAAACGCGAGAAGATTCTGTTTGTCGATCACATGAAAAAATATTGGTCCGCCGTGTTATCGTCCACCATGTACGTTTACAACGGCGAAAAAGATCTGAAACCTTGTTCGGTTATCCATCTGGAAGGGTATACGGCCAGGGAGGCAAACGCTACCAGCCGCAATAAGGACTGGATGTTCGAAATCGTCTGTCCGGGCAAAAAGAGTTACCAAGTAATGCGCGTGTTTAATTTAGGATTAATACTTTATAAGTAGTGGCAGATCTAGGGAGGGAGGTAGAAAGACATTCGCAGGACATTCGTCTATTCCCAATGACCGAAAATAACAGCTTTTCCTAGTCCTTTGCAGAGCTTTAATATACATGTTAGATTCTAAATAGAGCTAGTTCTTTTACAATGATATTTATTTTTATAAAATAGCTTTTTCCTATCGAAATACTTATCCAAATGTTTCTTACAGCAAGTTTTTAGATCGAAAGTTGACTTCTTGAGGTACTTTAGAGACAAAACAAGGAAAAATTACTAAAAAATTAAGTAAAAACGCAAAATGCTTTTCTAACTTTATCGAAAATCATAAATTATCTCTACAGAGAATAGCAAAGTATTAAATATGCTTTTATTCTTAATAAATACAATATTGAAATATTTATTTCTAAATAGCATAAGAATAATGGCTGTATTAATTAGTGCAGTTAATACTCGTACAATAAAATATGGTTTAATGCAACTGTAAAACTCAACTTTAAATACTTCTAATGCATTAATCAAAACGGAATGAATCATTTATTTAAAGTTAGGAAACCTATGTGGGGAAGGAAAGTATTTGTCCCCAAAGCTCACCTTTAGACGTATGATTCTATGAACTTGAGTAATAGTACCTATATTTTGCAGGCTTTTACTCCGCTAAAGTTCTCCTCTGAATCCGTCATAGATTTTAAGAAGCTGTGATAATATCTACCATGTTCTAATTGCACTTTATGCACCGCGCTTACGGTATATTTCGAAATTGCAGTTTATAGCTCAAACCCAAAAGGACATGCTCTCTTGGATTGAAGCCATTAACAATTCGAGTAGCAAGCCGTCGTCTCCAGACATTATTCTCTCGCCATCTCCAATATGCTTCAAACAGGAGTTGTTGCCTAATCGTGAATTACCCGTACCTCCGGCTGACAACGAAACCGCTAAGGACTACTGTTACGATAAGCCGAACCCGATTATCAGACCGGTCAATGTGTACGAAAACGCGACGGACGAGGTAGACATGGAGTCGATATATCACTTCATCGACGAATCCAAATCAAGAAAAGATGTGTCGCAAAAGGTTGGTTGACTTTTATTATATTCATAACTATTGTTTAAAACTATCACATTTAATTGCTTAGTTCTGATTGGGTATGTGTTGTTGTAGTGCGATGAACAGTTACCGGATGGAGATTCGTCATATTACAATATTCCCAACAATATACCAGTGGTACCATTGCCAGTCAAAGAAGACCGAAACAACAATGATTGCGATGGTTATTTTACTGAAAAAGAGATTTCCTACGACATCATATCGAGTTTGTTTTGATATATCTGTCGTTTGATCGCTGATGCTAATATTTTGTGTGTAATTTGGTTACAGACGATGAACGTGAAATGACTGAGAACGCGGTGTTGGGTGTACAACAAATTATACAGAAAATCGAAGGGATTAACAACAAAAATACAACAGCCTTCCTAAAGCAAAAATCGCCACTAAAAAACAACAGTCTGATAAGAAACTCTGTGCCGGTGTATACTACAGACGAGTTTTATGAGCCCATGCAAGTTATGAAAAACATGCCTAAAAGTGGTGTTGTCAGTACCCAATCTTTTCGAAAATGTCGTTGAAAATTTAAAATTTTCATTTTAGAAAAATATCCTTATCGGATTTTTTTTTTTCAATCTTGGTTGAGATTATAAAATGCGGTCAATACGTCATTATATGCATATATACTCCTTTAATTTTCACAAAGGTTACAAAATCATTATATTTCGACGGATTTCGTACATTATATGTATATATTTAAATGTTTAACTAGCCGCGTAGTTGAAATGATCGCTATGTTAAATTATTATTTTCCAAGTCAGTCAAGACATTTTTAAAATCACAAAAATGTTATGTCATATTATGTAATTAATTTTCTTTTATTCTGACAAGTCTGCTTAAATTAGTAGAGATCCTGTGTGAAAATTTAATTTTACATTCATATATAACATAAAATATGATATATATTGTTTACTATTTAACACATTATGCAAACACCAAAAAAGGGGAAAGCTACTTTTTATGTTTCTAGTCTATAGGTTGTAAACGAATTTTATTTTATAAGCATTTAGTTTGAAATTATTACTGCTCGATAATCCGATATACAAAAGCGGTTATTCGTTAAGGAATTGTATATATATATATAGGCAATTTTGTGATTTAAAAACTTTATAAATAATTGTATTCCCTTAATAAGTAAATAATTATTAGTGTGTACAAATGCGTTCGAGATCACTCACATACAAGTTGAACACACGCGTGCGCGCACATTTTGTCACCTATACCATTCAAGATGCGGCGTGGAATATCATTTCTAACGTACCAATCGAGTACGACCTAATGATTATATGAATAACCTGAAAACATATTTTAATTTGTCGAAAAGTCTATTCCATACCTACTTTTGTCTATTTCCTACAAATTTTACTTGGTGAAATGATAATTAATTGATGACTTAATCGAACAAATGGAAATATCGATTAGTATACTTGACAACGTACTAAAAAATCTGTTCATAAATTATTTATGGTATCAGGGATCGATTGGTACCAACGCAATTATGAAACTGCATCTAAATAACTGTTAATTGTTACGTGCACAACAAAAACAGAAAATCATCTATTCCGATTCATTTAATTTATAGTATTGTAACTGTTGAATTTTTTTTATACAAATAAACCAATACATTCCTTACTTTCAACTAATTTCAGAAATATATACAGTTTAAGATGATTTTTAGATCTCTTATATATTTATTACATGTTCTTTGAGAGTATATCTACTTGCCTGTCCTCTCATAAGTGTTCACAAATTCATATTATGATATATAGTGATCTCCGATTTGTATTATTATTAGTCATCCATTAATATTTTACTCCAATTAACCATAGACTATCGTTATTATCACCGCCAATGTGTTTAATGTATAGTGAAAAAAATTAACTACCGAGTACAAAAAATATCTAAAATTTATATATACAATAATTTACTTTATGCAATTTATAATTGTTTTACATGGTAATAACAGTAACTATTATTGTGTGTAATATAATAGAATATGAACTCGTATTACAGTTTGTTATTCTTTTCATCCTGCTTATATTTATAAGTGTTATCAAATACGTTATATTATAACACGTTATACGTTAAGGGTCCCATATACAGAATGATCTGTTGTTAAACTCCTCGTCAAACCAAGCGGCCGATCAGTTGTCAAACTTAACTCAGTCCATACACCTTACGATTAGTTTGACGATACATTATTTTTGGACAAATTACTTTTAGTATTCCACAGAGCTGGATGACGCTCAGTGGCGTAGTAACTGGGATGGTTAAGGGGGTTTAAACTCCTCCCAGAACGAAAACAAAAAATAAATATATATGTATAATATTATAAATATAATATTAAAAATATATTATAAATATAAATATTATAAAGTAAGAATGGCAAAATGTGTGTTTTTCTTTTTAAGAAAACACTTTTTCATATAGAAATACTTTCCAAAAGTTTCAAAAAGTAATATTTTAGTTTATAAATTACACCCAAATGGTACTTTAAAGAAGTTATTATTCAAAATTCTCAATAATTTATCCAAAAATGACGAAAACCTGAACAATTTTGTAAAACGCAAAATATAGCCTAAACGAGATTTTCATAAAATTAATTTTATTAATTTCCCTTTTACTTCAAAACTAATTGTACTAGAAATTTGGAATTTTCACTCATTATCAACAATAATAGAGTGAACAGATTATTCGGTTTCTACCTATTCCAAAAGTTACATTGCTTAAATTTTGGAAATGTCGATAATATCTTACATAGACGAATTTTGGATTGAAGGTGAATGAGAATTTGAATATTATAATTATTAAACATACCTATTCAATGTAAAACTGACAATTATTGTTGTTTGTAATTAACTGAAGCTCTGCTCAGAATCGTTTTAATGAAGAAACGATTTATTATTTCATTAAAATCCAACACAACCACCAACTACTAAGTATTCCACCAGAGGAATGAAGAATACCCTTGTCTATATTTCATAACATTATGACATTGAAATGAATTTTAACTTTTAAGCATGCCGGAATTTCACCAGTACTAAAATCGACTGGCCAAGCTAACCTAACCATATATTGACCTGTGTTTAAAAATGTAGGGTGAAAAAGTCCCTCATTCACCCCCCCCCACTTAAAAAAATAAAAAAATGATGTCACTGCATTTTTAGGTACAGCGTAATGTGAGTAAATCAATACTTTAAATTTTTAACAAAAGAAGATGGTAACACATACAATAACAATTTGATTTTATGTAGCAATGTCCTGCAGTGTATAGTTATTATTTAAAAAAATTAATTTTAAACATACATCCATAACTATGATTAAATGTAACAAGTAAAATATTAAAATTTTAATAAAAATACAAAAATGCTTTATTAAATCCTAACAGGTGTACATTAACATATGTTACATATTTTGTATTTTATGATATTAGTTGTACAATTTTATTTTAATGCAAAGGTTTATAGATAGTAAATAAAGATAATTAAACATAGTATCTAGTTATCTAGTAAAATATTTTTTAAATACATAAAGATATTGGAAAGGTATAACTCAAATCACACGAATTTCTGTATTGTATGTATCAACATGGTGTTCGAAATATTGAAGACATGTTTACCCGTGAATAACTGTTGTATCGTCAACAGCTTCCCGAAGTTTAAGTTTTGCGAAATGATTGTAAAAGTGTGGAACGTTATCCGATAAATCGGTGTTAATTAATGCAAGAGCTTTGTCGGAAAATAAATAGATGTGAATATGATTGACGGTGTGTTTAATCTTTTCGAATGCAGTAGATTCTTCGAAGAAAAAATTGTATTCTTTAAATTGACTATCGATTTTTTTTTCGTAATCTGATATTTGTTTCATTAATACACGTATTTCGGACATTGTGGGTTTCGTCGTATTGACCAAATGTTCTAATAAATGAATGACGTCTAACAGAAATGGGTTTAATTCTTGGGGAAAACACTTGATTGGAATATTGGTAACGTACTTCGTTATATTAGCGAACCCGTCTTTTATGGCCTTGAATTCGTTTTTTTTCAGAACATTTTTCATTTCGTAATAAAGTACAGCGATATAAAATTTAAAATAAACATCATAGAGCGCGTACAGATAGTGAGGGTTCAGTGTCGAAAAAATCGCGTTTTCATACACTCGTTTAACCGTTTGCTTTTTTCCATTCCAATAGACTTTTATGTAATCACCGTACAATTCGATAACATTAGAGTTTTTAACGTACGAGTCATACAAATGTTGCGCGCTCAAATACTCGTAATCTTTTTTTCTGATTCTAATCACAAAGTTCGAATTCTTTTTTTTAGTCTCGACATTTTTTTCGAAAAACTCGGCCACAGCGTCGTCAATCAAATCACTTCTGCCGAAATTAACAAAGTTCACATTGTTGAATGAGAAAAAATTGAATTTCGAAGAGGTACAATATTTTATTCCGTAGCCGTCGAGTTTGGTCATGATCACGTACAGAATTCTTTCCAAACGGTAATTTTCGTTTTGATTTTTAGACGGGCCCTGTGCGTTTACCAGAAGGACGGCTATGTTGTAGGCAATTTTGAGAAAACTCTCGTCTTCCGCGTTCGTTTTAATTATCGTAAGAAAGTAATCCCTAATGTCGGTCACAGTGCGCCACGCTCCGTTGACGTACAATTCGTTCGGAGCGGATTTCGCGTCAAAACTTTCGTTGACGTGCACGACGGCTCGATAGCAAAGGGAGTAAACGATTACGGCGAAGTTACACGTCCTATCGGAATTTTTTTCGACGACCGGGAGAAGCGATTTTTTACTCTCAATAAACGGAATAAAATACTTATCGCGTTCGTTGCGTAGAAATTTGTAATAACGGTGGAAACAATGAAAGTCGTCAAAGTGTTTTGTTAATTTCGTCATTAAGGCGGCCAAATATGTGGCGGGATCGTCCCGACTTAAATCCGACTTCGACCTTTTCAGAATATTCGCCTCGCGTTTACTTGCACCAATCGAAGATGCTTTCGTTTCGTAAAATTCAACACCACTCGTCACCAGTGACTTTTCGTAGTTCTCGAGTTTTTCCGTGAGATTTTCATCGCTTTCGACAGACGACGACGCTGCCAAAGCCAAAAGCGCGAAAACGTCGACTAATTTCGCCGGCAATTTTGTCCTGTTTACGGATAAAATTTTCGAATTTATCTCTTCGATTTGACCGACTATTTCCTTGGACAACCGGCCCCCCTTCTTTAGGGATTTTATCGCTTTACCGCAAAGCAGTTTCACGATCGACGTTAAAACGGAATCCTGATACCAGAAGACCGAATCGACGTCCCACGACGCTCTGATCCGTTTAAAAATATCCTTGATCAATACGTTTTCGGTATCTGTGATTCTGACCGTCGTGTTGGCGACGTCCAACGAAACGAAATCGTCAGCCTCTGAGGACATCGACGCGATATTTTCCAACAAAATTTGGCCGTTAGAACATTTCCGTCGTCGATCCGATTCCAGCCGGACGTATCGCGCGTTGAACAAAAAGTTGTTAATAGTAGACGCGCCGACGAGAACGTCGTCAACCGTGTACCAATAACCGTAAAACGTCGAGTTTTTTCCATCCGCTTGGTGTTGCTCCTTGCAATTCATGGACAAAACCATTTGAGACGCGTTCATTTCTTCCAGAAACTCGCGGATCACGTGACCGTCCAAGTCGCTCGGTCGTTTGGAAATGTTTTCGTCCGTTGTGCTTTTACCACGTCCGGTCACGGTGGGCAGAAGAAAGCCGACTTTGATTTTCAACGAAATCAAGTGTTTCAAAACGGCCGCGTCGGCGTAGTACGAACTGTGAGAATACGCGTCTAGAAAATTGTTCAACACGTTCACGAGTCGTTCGACGTATTCGTTCACGGCGCGCACGAAAACGTCCAGAGATCGTCGGAATAACGGGTGAAATACTTTTTCGTACGTCCGGCCATTTATGCCGGGCTCTCGTCGATCGTAAACTATCGGCGACGAGCCAACAAAATCGGCAATTTTATTAATAGTCCAATCGGCAAACTTACAACTCACAGCGGTGTAAAACGCGTGCATTGCGTGTTCCTGCATGTTTTTGGTCGGTCGACCGGACGCGTAATATATATGACACTTTTCCGATTTGTGTATCGTAACGCTTTTTATGTGCGCGTTATTCGAATTGACGATTTTCACGTTCTCGCCGATGATCTCGAGTGGCAGTTCTGTTCGAACGCCGAACGGTCTCGCCGAACACAAAACCAAAAACAAACAAATTTTAGTACACAACATTTTCATTTTTAGAGTTATAATTGCAAGATTAATATTGTTCGACAATTCGATAGTTTAAACACGACTACCTCTATGTAGACGACTACAAATAAGACACCGTTCCAATACGTCATGTCGACCGTAAATCCGGTTTCACACATTTTTTTTTTTGTAAAGCTGGTCAAATAAAACTTTTAATATATATATCTTTTTTATTAACAATATATGAACAGGTTTATATCATAAGTTTGACTTTTTATTATAGGTAAAAGAAAGACATTATATACAAATTATACAATTGAGACTGTTAGGGGTTCAGACCCCTGAAATTTTTTTAATATAATAAAAATCTATGAACTTCAGATTTCTAAACAAAAGTGTTTTGATAACAACATATTTTTCCGTTGTGTCCGTCGGTAGTAACTAGCACACGAGTAATTACGATTTTTGACTGTTACCATAGAGATAGATATTATAATATGTATTAATAGGCTAAACCATAAATTTTTAACCTTTAGGTTAAATTCATGGACCCCCTCCTTTTGAGTAAAAAGTTTAACTACGGACCCCCCCCCCGAAAAAAAAGAGTAAACAATACATTATGAATTACTTTTTAATAAAACTTCTTATACCGGAATATACAATAATTTATTTTACGTTTGGAAAAAAAAATAGTTTTCATTTCCAATACGTTTATTACCTATCTTTGTACTTTTCTGACGTGGTTAATAAAATAAGAATTCTTACTACCAGAAAAATTATATTTATAAATATAATATTATGACTGGTTTATCCCGTTGTCGTCTTTCAAGTAGCGAAATTCATGAGAAGTTATTACTATATTATTACTTAATAAATTATCGGACACATATTTGATATTACCAAAATATGAAAAACCGCTCATGCTTACGAAAATAATAAATACTATGTAATACGTATATTCATTCAATAAATTTCATAGTACGCCACTGATAAATCTGCTACTCAAACTCTAATGTAGGTTATCGTGCAAGTCGAAACCCTAACTTCAAAAAACGAAGAATTTCTATTGATAAAATATATTGTTATTTTTTCTTGTCAATTAAACTTATAATATTTATGCAAATCTAAATTTTCGTCAATGGAACTTATAAATATTGCCCTAAATTTGTTATGCAATTATTCACAATTCACGGATTTTTAAATGAATATTAAAAGGTACCTACCTTCATAGGCGTAGCCAGACATTTTTGGCAGGAGGTGCAAGTACAATATTTGTACACCCATCTCCAAATTTTTTTTTCAAATTAAGGTAAAAGTGGTAAATTTTCCATAAATTAAATTTTCACGGTATCGATTTTTGTAATTTAGTTACAACTCCAAAACTAATAGTACTAGAAATATGAAATTTTCTCCTAATATCACCAATAATAACAATGTAATACATACTTAAAATAATATGACCCTCTTAGGATTAATATTGAACTTTGAAAATGACTCATATTTCCAAGTTTTTTCCTTATACAATTTTGCATTCTTGATAACATAAACTAAAAATTTAATACAAGTTTATTAAGTAATTAA
>JAIPRM010000596.1:0-51883 GCA_025469315.1 Stegophylla sp. TES_Ste_2020
TTTTTTTTTATATTATTTAATAAAAAAATTATTATTATTAAAACATGTGCAATTTAAAATGTTGTTTGATTAAATACCTATATATTTAAGTTTCTATGTATATTGTAGAAAATATAGAATTATAGATTAATCATAAGTGTAAGTAAGTCTTGCTCATAAGATGGCCCTCCAGTTAAATATAATTGAAATTATAGCCCGCTTCCAAAATAAATTGGGCAGCCTTGCATTAGATGTATTTTATAATATCCATATTATGTGTGTGTACTTCTAAAAATGTCGAAGTGATGGTCAAATAGTTGTGGTGAATAATAAATCTAAAAAAAAAAAACAAGACGTTTAACACAGGCGATCTCTGTTGCACTGCCATTATACTTTGCTGATTAAAATATTTGTGCACTAAATATACTTAAATACAAAATATCAGTTAAAGATAAAGAAAAATGGACCCAAACTCAGCAATAAATAAAGACACGAAATTATCTGGATAGTTTTTTTTTAAAAAAAAAGAATTTACGATGATAAATAATTTAATCATTAAATTTAAATGAATTAAATATTTGCAAATTTTAATTAATAGAAAAATAACATTTTTATAGACGAATAATTAAATGCTTTGCAAGAGTTTTATTGAAAAAAATGTGAAAAAGTATTGTCAAATAGTATGGTATACTTTTAATTTATAAATCATCCAAAATGTTGGCAATGTTTATTCACCATCTTTTGTATTTTTTGACACTGAATATGATGATGCAAACTAAAATTCGTGCTCATCAATAGTAAGTTATCGAATTAGTCAATTTTGAAAATTTTATATTTGCGTGTTTTATGTTAAATATATACTATTTTTACCCCGAGTCAACACAAATATGCTAGTTTAATGGAACAAAATAATTTTTAATTCAACTATCTACTATTGTATATTAACAGAAGCTTCGCTCAGAATCGTTTTATTGAAGAAATTATTTATCGCTTCATTAAAATTCAACACACCTGCCAAGTGATCTCGCCCCAGGTACGAAAAATACCCATGGTACGAGATATGTCCGACTATTTCTTTTATTTCTTTTTTTTTTTTCCCCCCAATAAACGCTTAATATCATATTACATTTAATATATAGCTTAAGACTTATATTTGACACCGGGCACGTAACGCCTAGGGGGGTAATACGTTGAGACTAACCCTCTCTTCCCACCCGGGACATTTTTCTTCGACATTTATCGTAATACCTTCGTTATTAAATCATAATATGATGTACGTCGAAAAGATTAACCTTTTTCTATTTTTGGCGGAACGGTGTCCAAACGTGTTAATATGTTAGTAATAGTACGCTATGGGCTTAATATTATTAGTTTATTACGTACACAACGCAAGGAGTATATTACATTTTCCCGAATGAAATATATCTTTAAATATATATGGTGTATATACGACACGTATTGTGGAATATTTAAAATGATCTCCAGTAACGTACATAATAATATGTTGGAACAAATATTACCAAAGAAATTACGTATTAAGTACGTAAGAATAAAAGCTTATTATAATTAATAATCTTCTGTTTTGAAAATAAATTCGTTGTATGTATTATATTTTACTCGGCGTTAGCATAGAATGCAACGAACCAATATGCGTCACAATGGTGCGAATCTTTTATAAAAACTCGGTGCCAAATAAATACAAATTTGGAATTGGCTAATTTTTCATCATTACATTATTCAAGAATAATGAATATTATTATTATTAATGAAATATATATTATAAGGCTGGGTTCCATAAACGTCCTGTAGTGACTTACAGAGTCGTTATCGCACCGTTAACCGCTAATGGTTCTGTAAATAAAAGTGGGTGTTGCTTGAACGCCCGATAGTGGTAACGGCTCTGTAACTATCGACTACTGGATCTGTAAACTACAGATCAGATTTTGGTTCTGTTAGTTACAGATCGCTTATTTATACAAATGTTATCAATGTTATTGTTGACATTTTTGATAGTGAATTGTTTATTTAATTATTTGTTTGGACTGTTTGGAGTTTTGACTCGTGTATTAAATATTTACGTTGTTTCTTTTTAAAATTAATTATCAATTATTGAATAAAATTAATTATTCAATTAATTATCAATATCAATTAATTTTCAATAACATGTTTAAAAGGCATTATTAATGTAATTAACAGTTCTTTCTCCAGCTCTGTGAAGTTTTTAGTTCGCATATGCTTCACCTGTTTCGTAGTCATTGTACTTAATTAAACTTAATTTAAAATATATCAGTATATCAACGATTATAGTTAGTACTCCAGTAGTGAACAGTGGAGACAGAATACTGAATAGTACTCATAAGTCATAATAATGATATTAAAATAATTTAATATGTATAATGTGTATCATTTTTGTTATCATTATTCAAATTTATCAAATAAAATATGGTTTAATTTATAAATTGGTAACCACGGTTACCAATAATTGAATATTTCTTTATGCAACCCACCCATAGTTTTACACAATCATTAAACCATAATGAATTGGTAAATTACAGCGCCGGTAACGAATTTACAGACTGATCTTTATGCAACCCACCCTAAATATTTTGTATAATATTTACACAGTATACTTATTGTCTACATTTTAAGTGACTGAAATATGTTTAGGCATAACACATTATGTACGACTAGCATAGCGGGGGAAAATGCATTATACTGTTCATTAACATAATATAATTCCCATTTGTCAATCAAAATGATGAGTACAGACTTTTTATTAATATTATTAAAAATAAAAAATAAATATCATCGAAAGGTCAAAGTGTCACTTAAAAAAAAGTGTTCACGTGAAATCCCTGCGATACGTCAGCCGTTCTCTCCTGTCCTCCCCACATCATCCTCACATAATCCACCAATGCTATCGTACTATTGTAACTAATACATAAAATATAGATATATATATATTGTATCTATTATATAGATAAATGTACTTATGTGCGTGCCACAATAACGTCTAATGAACGATATAGATATATAGAGCTTTATATACGGACTATTTCAATTGCCAACGAGCAATATATACGCGTGCACGTAAAACTCATTATCGAAATGCGTCGCGTTAAATATCGCATTGTGTTTTTATACGTGTGCTATTATGTGGATTAATGACACGCGTGCGTACAAGTTCTCGTAACGCGCAGACACGAAAAAAATTGGTGGCCGCGAGTCACATATATACATTGTAATATAGGTACCTAATATATAATAATATGTACTCTTGGCGGATGTGTTGAATATTTTAAAGAAACAATAAATCATTTCTTCAATAAAACGATTCTGAGCGGAGCTTCAACTAATACACAATAATAATTATCAGCTTTTTAAAGTAATGAACTTAAATGTTGAACAATAGTATATTTAATCACACACAACATTTACGAAACACGAAAATTGATTTTTATGTATTCCCTTTCAACTAATGAATACCACCATAAATAATTTCAAATTACAATAAGATTTTAGCATCAAATAAAATCATTAAGTGGCTCTAATTATCGTAAATCAGCATCGATTCACTATAACATAGTTAGTTCTAATGTTTATCGAGTCACCTCTGGTCAGTCACGGTTAAAAAGTTTTAGTCTACCTGGTTAAGATTTGAATTCGATCTTGACGTCTTTACCACTAGACCACAAGAACAGCGTTGAAAGTCGTTGAAATAGTAGGTATTTAATCATAATTTTGGTATATTTTTTCGTTAGGTAAACCATGAAAATTCATGAGTTTTTTAAAAAAAAAAATTTAATTTTTCTGAATCCTATGAGATTTTAAAAACGCTTTGGTGATCATATTTTCACAAAAACTCACGATTAGTTTTTACCGAGTTAAATAGATAACTAATAATAATGTCGATCGTTTTATTTTACGGTTATATCTTGAAGAACACATCTTGAGATCGTTGAGTAAAAATAACCACTGAAAATCGGAAAATCTGAAATTTAAATGTGAGGTTTTCAAAAAAATAGTTTTTCTGTTTGAAACTCAATACAATTGCGTGGTAAATTTTGGAAAAAAATACATTGAATACAGAGTCAAAAACGCACGTGCGGATTGCCTATATTAAAAAAAAATTCAGTATCGTAATTATTTTACTCAGTCTCCCTTTAATAATATATTCTGTACATCTGCAGTATCGCCACCACCATACACTTCACTATTTTATAGTTATATAATAATAATAATAATAATAATAATAATCATGTTCGCACTGGAAGAAAAATCGTTCAATCGTGACAACTACTCGAATCACACGTCCCTTGATTCCGACATATTGTATGGTTATAATATTATAAATTTAGGGATGGGTCGAACATTAATTTTTTCGAACTCAAACTCGAACTCGAATCTGAATTTTATTCGAACTATTTTCAAACTTCAAAAAAATTAAAACATTTGAAAATTTTTCAATAATAACAATATTAGTCGTATTATTAATCAATAAAAATCCGATTTCAAAAAGTTACTGGTCCAACCTTTTGGACAAGTAATTACCATGCGAAAAAATGTATACAGAAAAAAAACTAAAAATTAAAAATATTATTTAACCACACTTATTAACACGTGTATTTAATTGATATTGATCACTTACTATCAGAATTTCAAAGGAAACAGCGTTGACAGTGTTGACACATTACGTGGAAAAAAAATCTGTTTATTAAACTGTTCGAAAATTCAAACTCGAACAGTTCGAACTGTTCGAATTTCTTAAATTTCTATCCCTTATTTTAATACATTATTAAGTGTATATGTAGTGCAATTTTTACACACACACACGCGCGCGCGCGTATGTATACGTGTATGTAATAAATACATACTTAGTGTACGAGGTTGATGTCAATAATTGTGAAAAGGCTCTCCTCTAATTCTGATGAAAAAAAAAAAAAAAGCGAGCAATCCTTCGTACACGTATACGTAATAATAATCGTGGTCGGTTTGTCCCGTGTAAGCTTCTGCTAAATCACCTATAGGTCTATTGTGTACGTATCCTTACGGGACTATACGCCGCGGGATAGTATGTACGTAATAGAATATTATTATGTTATATGTGTGTTGTGCGCGTAAAGTACGTACCCCTTCCCCCTGTGGTGACACCGAGTGTGTGTGTGTGTCTGTGATCGCACCCCGTTCGACGCTCGAACCCTTCGTTTTTCACACTTAATCAACACAAGTTTTTCCTAGGGTTTTTTCCACTAACCCCCCCTCCACAAACCGTTTCCCCTCTATGTCCGCGCTTGCTGAATAATGGCTGCCATTCCCCGGACCCCGCCGCCACAGCTGCCTCCATCGCGACACATAATACTCTCCACCGCCGCCACCACCATCATCCGTCATATTATTTTTCACGGCGGTCCTGCTGCGCATTGCTTCGTACAGACGTATTCCCTGAAATCTCTCTCCCTGTCCCACACCACTGGTCGGAAGCCCGTTCCGCGTGCATAATCGTCACCGAGCCAAAGGGACCGCCCATCGTACGTCCACTACGGTCACTGTACACATGATATTATTTTTTATGCTGTGTACAAAGGTATCGCGTGAAAAATGTATGACTTGGAAAACGAACACCATGTTGAGTTTCCTTCCCCTCCTCCCCGCTCCTCATCAACAACCACCGTGTTTTGACTATCCGTGCGCGATGGCCGGCGACATTCGATACGCGGGCAGCAGCATGATGTTTTACAGGTTTCACCCACTGCGCGTCTTCCTGCTCCTGCTATAATATATACAATCGTATATTACTATGCATAATATTATGTGTATATCTCATATACATATATATATATACAGCCGCTTATAGTGTTCACTGGTTATAAGCAGTACCGGATCTAAGGGGAGGGGGGGAGTAAGTGGCCATCATTGCCCCGGGCGCCGCAGTCAGTACGAGGGCGCTCTTAAATTTATGAAAAATCAAAAAAACCTTAGTTTGGGTGTATTGAAAATGTACAAATGTTTCAATTTTTTTTTATCATTTAAAATGTTTAAACTTGAAAATTTATATATTATTTAGGAATTCATATACCTAACTATTTTTGTCTGACGTAGATAATATCTTAAAGTTCATTAAAATTCCATAAAAATTATTAATATTATAGGAAAAAAATTTTATATTAAAACACCCCCTCTTCTCCCCAAGGACGGGCCCTCCAGCTCCACATATGGAGTGCACAGTTAAGGGCGCTACATTTTTACTTACCCCGGGCGTCAAATGTCCTAGATCCGGCACTGGTTATGAGAATCATCCGCTTATAGTGATCAAAAGTGCCTGGAACGGAACAAATAGCCGTTATCAGTGAATTTTTTTCTGCTCACTGTGTTCGGATTTTCGGTTACAGTGATCAAAAACAGTTATAACTGTAGTATATTAAATATACATATTATGTATATAAATTGTATATAGGTATATAAATTATTAATATAATATTGTATCAAATGTACAAAAATAGAAAACTTGACGATTTATTCATTGTTCATCAACCTAATCTATTCTAATTCACCACCACGAACGATGATTAATCATTTAAACCCAACCCAAAAAAACTAGCATATATTATCACCGTTTTATTTTCATATCTTAATATTTTTTAATTACGTAGAGTACATAGGTATACTAAATATTATATTATACTAAATGTTTTGAGATTTTACACAATCTACTCAATCTATTTATTGCTATACAGGACAGAAATGTTTTAAAGAAATTACAAAACACACTGCTTCACATTTCATGACCGGTTTTTTGAGTCACCGCTTATAGTGATTTTGTTTCGGTTATTTAACATCCCTCCGACCTTTCTACACGATGTCGTTTTCAATGATTTCTAATAATAATAATGCGTAGCAATCGCACCGATTCACAATACAAACATATAATGACACGTTACGATTACACATATAAATATAATATTTTACATGGACGCCCGAAATTTGGGGATGGGGTAGAGGCAAAATAGGACATTATCCAAAACGATTTCAACTATTATTGTAGTTTAATATTCACAAATACAGCGCTTTATTAAGTCTTGAAATCTATCATTAATACTACGAAATGTTTCCAATGGAATGACGTATTTTATGATTTTTATTTAGACTTAACATTCATTTTAATTTGCTTTTTGACGCTTACTCCCTCCTTCCGTCCTGTTGAATTTCTCTCGACGTCAGTGAAATATCATATTTATCGTACATATATGCACATTATTACGTACACGACCGTCTATTGCCCCACTCCCGTAGACGTGAAGCCCGAGTAAACCTTGTGAATATGTACATTATTATTATTATTATTATTATAAATTATAATACTTATTTGGCACGACCGATGCGTTACATTATCATTGTATGTCTCGTGTACATCCAAGTATAATATTATATTGTGTTCAGTTTGCACTCTGCGGTTCCGTCATTTTCCGAATCACGGTTCGAAAGGGAATACCGTTTTTATTTTTTAAAGGAGAAGCGAAGCCGTGTATTATCGTTTCGCCACGCGCATTTGTTGTCATTTTATTATAATTATTTATTTTTGAGAAAAAAAAAATGTAGTTTGGTAAATACACAATAATGTATTATTATTACGATATGGTATAATGCATTGGGCGTTTTCGACATATACATATACACTCATGCGATAATATATCGAGCACGATGACGTGGTAAAAAATGATCGACTAAAAACACGGACTATTGTCGAGAAATATTCGTTCACGTCTGTTCGGCAGTCGTCCGTTGCAGCGAATACAATAATATTATATCGGTAGAAAAAATACACGCGCGAAAAGTGCCCGCAGCGGTATACGGCCACTAGTACACAAAAAACTTCAAGTTTTGCAAATTATTTTAGACAATATTTATACTAGGAAAAAATTTACACATTGTACATAATGTCCGGCGGCAGTACAACAAGTAGCGCCAATATAATAATATACATATATGCGTATCTGTATTTATAATTTATATCGTTTAAGACGAAATGAATCGTATGACAGTCAGTAAAAAGCGTTCGTAATGAATAATAAATCAGTTTTTTGTGTAATTAATCAAAATTTTGATTTAAAAAACGAATTTCAACTGAAATTAGTAGCCGATACTAAAATAATTGTAATTGCGTGAATGACGTTTCGTAATGCGATGACAAAGTCACGTCATATCATTTTTCGCCATCATGCGTGTTATTAAAATAATGATCTTTCATTTTTCGGTCCGAGATGGCGTATGAAATATATCATATCATCATATTTTGTAACAACCACTTCCAAGCATATTTTTGTGATTTCTCAACTATTTACCCGGTAATCACTGAAAATGATCAGATTCTGGCACAACGCCATATTGTGCAATTATAGCAAAATAAATATTATATTATATATATATATATACAGTGAAACCTCTGAATAGCGGACACTCTCGGTCGCCGAAATTTTGTCCGCTATTTAGAGGTGTCCGCTATTTAGAGGAAAACATTTTTTAATAAATAAATAAATTCAATAATTTTATTTTATATTATTTTTACGTTAATTAAATACATCTTAAAAAAATAAAAACTAACATTTCTGAAAAAAATCTGTTACTTTAGTTTATGTATAATAAATTCGCACTACAATAAACGCTGGCATCACAAACGCAACTAAACACACATAGGACAATGCATTTGTTACAATATTTCGTTGACGCGATAATATTTCAAAGACTGAACGGATAAGGTACGATTTTCATATATGTACAACATAATAATGTACTCATAAGATAACTTAATACATAATTGAGATTTTTATTCTGGTATTCCGAAATAATTCTTAATTTAAGATAAAAATTACTAATATCAATGTCATAAAAGTGTCCTGTATTTAGAGGTTTTCCTATACAAAAGTAGTGAAAATGTCCCCGTCCCCGAAAAAACGTCCGCTATTTGGAGGTGTCCGCTATTTAGAGGTGTCCGTTAAGGGAGGTTTCACTGTACCTAATATTGATCGAGGATAAATATATTTTAGCAATGCGATCGAGATGGGTGTACAAAATAAAAATAACAGAAACACGTCATTGTGTTATAATATAATGGTATAATATACAAATTAACTTTTTTTTTTTTGAGTGAAAAATCTAAATACAACAAATATCACAACGTGTCTATACACAATATAAACTATCAGGCAGCCGAAGATCACGATTTCTCCCGGTAGATCTTGGACGATTATAAAGTCAAACTCCGTCATGTCTTAAAATTGTTGAATGTACAATTAGTAGTACGTGTATCACATTTTCAAGACATTGAAAATATTAGTCTCTCTTTTTATATATATGAATTATTTAGAATAAAGTCTAATAACGCTAAAATGGTGATGGTATAATTATTACACGGCTATAATATATTATTTTAGTCGATCAATAAAGTATTCTCTCGGTACGTCATTACCAAAATAAGTTTGACCACCCCACACCTCTATAAAAATCATATTATTCGCTTTTCGAACGATTGGCCAAAACACGTGACGGCTGTGGTGCACGCGTTATTAAAATATATAATCAAACACGGTTCGGTATTACTTAAAAGTGACGTTCTATGTATTATTATTAATACTATTACTATAATGTAAATACGTTGTTTATACAATAACACCGACACGGTCGATCGATAATAAACAGGTACGGTTTTTTGATGGCGGGAAAAATAAAAACGGGGAGATAAAAAACACATTACACACAGACATAATAATAATAATATATACATTGTATGTCGAAACTGTCGATGTGTTAAAAGCGATATCGACACGGCCTAACGGGTTTTGGTTTTTAATTTTTTTTTTTTTCATTATTATTACTTAGTAGAATTCCTCCGCGCATATAATTAATATAATTTTTTTCTTCTGCTTCCCTCCGATCCTTCACCACATGTACACGATTCCACGCGGAACGGCTCGTTCGTCACGTGTTAATTATTATTCGTTACCGACTACACTGCACGCATTTCAAACACGTCGAAAATCTGTTCGACATCTTCTGTAACACATCGCGGTATCGACTGAAAATCCGTTTGAAGAACAAAGCCCGCAGGAGTCCACATCAATTCAAATTATTTAATGACATTAGCCTCGAAATAATATTTTTTTTAATCAAAAGTAATACCGAATAGTTAAAATTTACTTAAATTATAGTCATGATCAAAATATATTACCTGAAAAAGTCATAAAATGTGTTGGCACTGATTACGGTTTTTCCTTATTTCGCAAACGCTTAAAGAAATTAAACCGTTGCTTAATTTTTACTCGACTTAATTATTTTTTTTTGAAATTGTTGTATTAAAAGTAAAATAAAAATAATGGCTATTTTGAAAACATAAGTTCATATAAAATATTTGTTAAGATAAATGTCATTATATTTGGATTCTTCCCTGTTTATTACTGTCAATAAACCTAACTCAATAATACTGGTCGGTTACAAAAATATTAGGATTGCACGAAACATAGTCTAGAGTCTATATCAATATGTACCTATCACATTTAATAATTTTTCTTATAAATACTAAAACTGATCTTATAGTGTTTCGGATGTTTAATTAGTTATCTACGCTATCTAACTTTTCAAAATCCCTAAACTAAAAATATTCGATCTACAACAATTTATCCACTGACAAAGATACACGGTTGTACGAAAGTATTAATGTATGAATGATATAAAAGTATTTTATTATTATTACACTCGGTGTGCATTGATCGTTTTCTTATAAACATGTCGTGTCCACCTCATGGTTCAACGACGTCTTTATAAAGTTTAAAGGACTGTGAAAAAACGATGTTGTCGACTAAAAAAAAAAAAATAATAATAATAATCTTTGAAAAGAGGAAAGTGTATAATAATATGTTCGTGATAAAAATAAATAAAAAGCGAATAAATAAACGAAAAAAACAAAAAAGTTTCACTGAATGATATTCTATGAAATTTAATGTAATATAATGATTCACCTAAACAGAGGCACCGTTATAATACAATCGAATAACGATTTTCACTCGAACCGGATTTCGCGGTCGGCGTCTTATACGTCGGGTTCGAATATTATGTCAAAAGCTCAACGGGAGACGATGACACGGTTCCAAGCGTATCTACTAGTCATATGCAACATCAGCACAATTGAAAATGTCTATATATCGTCGTGAGATTGTAATTCTCGCAATTTTTAATCACAACTCTTTTCAAACAAATTTTGTTTTCTATTTTCCATCGATGAAATCCGCATTCATGGCGTGTCATTTAATCGACTTACGATCGCGGTTTTAAACGAATTCCTTAAATCCGTCTAACACCCCGAATCCCTATCTGGTGCACTTGATACTACCTGACACTTGTATACATTATTATTAATATTATTACGTATTTACGCGTGAGTACGCGCGATATGTACTACAAATTGCACGGCCTAGTGTAATGTTGTTGTTAGAATTGATGTTAATCTCGTCGTTTCGTTTACAATTGTTTCAGATTCCGGATAGACAACACGGACCACATTATTGACGTGAACAAAAACAACCAGCCATTCGAGTACGACCAAGTGAACATTGTGTGTCCCGTGTATGCGCCAGGAACGCACGAGTCTGACGCGGAGAAATATATCATTTACAACGTAAGTATTCATAAAAAAAATCGTTCGCTATTATCTCTAAAACGCCCCCTGCAAAAATATGTGTGTATATAATGTAAACGTACCCAATTTTCGTATTGATACCCACCCCTGTGAAAATGTTTCATACTTTTTGACCTCACTGGGTGCCACCGAAATGTGCCGCCCATGAATAGGAAACGTTACTTATATATTTTGTAGGCGTGATGGCTAAATCATAATTTCCTTTTCTCATTATTCATATCGTAAATAGGATATAATATGCGGGTATAGGATTCAGAATGTGTAGACCGAAGAATTTTTAACGGTGAATAATTTCGACGCAGACCCACATTATAATACGCATATTGTAGACTACTGGAAACAGAGAGGCTATAAAAATATCTCAATGGTTGCCTTTTTGTGGTTACGGTTGCTGTAATATCCACCTCTTCTTCCCGCTGGCTCACGTCGATACCTTACCCTACCACGAGAAAGTTTTTTGCTTTTACCTACTTCAGGTAGTATATAGAACTACATTATATATATATATATATATATATGTATATAAGTACCACCTACACTCTATTATTATTTATTTATTTCCACTGTGGCCACTGACGGACAATGGAACCATTGTCTGCGGCGCCCGCGAAGACGACCTTTAACTCGGCGATTTCAACGACTCTTATTAACGTCACGAAACCGCGAACCCAGAGCAATGAGAGGGAAGTAGGTGAGGTTAGACGAAGCGTCAGCCAAGTGGTAAATTTGGCATTAATAGCGCCAGCCACGGCAGTCGTATATAACTTTTCGGCCTTTTCAAACTCACGGCTAATTGACGGCGGCGGTTTACTTTATTGTTGTTGCACAATGATGCCGCCGCCACTAACGATTTACAAGTTTTTGTTTACTATACACACATAGCAGTGGTGGTTCATAACACTGTGCAGCAGTACTGATGAAAAGCTCCCTCTCTCACTTTGTGTCCATCCATTTCCCTCTAACAAAATACCATCACGCCACCCTTGCTTCTGGTATTCGCAGGAATATCTGCGTCAAACAAAACTCCACGGCGCACAATAGGACGATATTCGTTTCTAAAGCCGAAATATCAGCTCTCGGCAGTAGTCGGTATAAGTTATTTTTGAAATCATTTGCCAAAAAAAAAAAAAAAAAACCCACGCCCACTTGTATTGTTCCCCATCTCACGGCTATGTACTACCAAGTCTCCTATCTAGAGAAAATGACTTTTGGTTTCGTTGATAACAATACAACACCAACTTTTTCATGCGAATCGGCTATGAACGCGTATTACCGGCACACAGCGTGCATAGAATGCGATGTGGAGTGATTTTATTTAAGTAAACGTTTACTCAACTATGGCAGAAAGAAAAAAAAAATAAGTGTCTAAAGTAATGTTTTTCACGCAGAAGCGTAAAGCTCCCTTAAATCTTCACCTGAGCATATATAATATTAAATTAACCATTTACACGTGCACACTTTTACCCCGTAAATGCGTGTGATCATAGTGTTTTATTACTTGTAAATGTTACGGTCAATGATAAAAATATAAAAATTTACGATAAAGACCAATCAATATTGTTATTTACCTATCCCAATATGTATTTACGTAATAATTATTACATAATTACCGAAATTTCTTTACGTTACACAGCAAGTCGAGGGACGTATGTAGATTAGGCAGAGTGAAGTGATGACGCCGAGGAGCGTAGCGATGAGTGCCAAAACACGCGCAAAATATGTTGATAATTAATTTGAACATAATTTTCGTGGTAATTAGATAGACACTTGACAAGTAGTGTAGGTACATCTTTTACACCAGTCAGTGGTCATTTATTTTAATATTAAGTCAATGTTGTAAAGGTATTATACTTCGTTTCATAATTTTATTAACAACAGTGACCAAATAATTTGGTAGATAACGTTATTGACCGGTACATGACGACAATGGCCTAGTAGTTTGAGCATTATCGTAAATAGATAGTAATTATTTACGTAAATATTTGTATTTAATCATTGACCGTAACAACGATATCGCTTGGTTTTCATTCGATACCCAGGAAATTTTTTATAACACGTGTTTTGTTTTCAATTTTGTTCCAGGTGTCCAAGGAAGAATACGATATGTGCCGAATCACTAATCCCAATCCTCGGATCATAGCCTACTGTGACAAGCCGTATAAACTGATGTACGTCACCATAACTTTCCGGTCGTTCACGCCTCAGCCCGGCGGACTAGAGTTTCAACCAGGACAAGACTACTATTTCATTTGTGAGTACAACCTGTATACACGTCATCATCTAATCATATGATATGCATTGTATATGTATATATAGTTTGTAAATATATACATGATATACACCACTATAACCCGCTCACTGAAACACATTAATTCAAACTTGGATTCGTATAATCAGCTGCAGTGTCGTAAATCTATGTCTTATATCAGTTTCTCTACATGATAATCACTCAAACGTATTCAAGGATCGTTTTTACTGAAATATATATTATTGTTTCTGAAGTTCCTAATACGTTATTAACAGACCTTCATTGACGATCGAATATGAAACTATGTATATTACGACGTTATATTCGTCTGTAACAAACACGTATAGTGTGTGTTTTCAAGATGCTGAGCACGCATCGATTTTTTTCTTAAAATACGCTATAATTTTAATTTTATTTTTTATCGTGGTAGGCTCGAGATTTTGTCACTTAATTTCCGTTCTAGTTATAGAAAGACACGTCATAGCGTAACGACTATATAATATTATTTCTTATGTGTATATATATATATATATATATACTCACGAGCATTTGCGGCTCTAACGACGGTGCACTGTGAGACGTACTTGCTCCAGTGACTTCTTTCCTAAAAGCTTTTATTTGTCGTAAAAATAAAAATAAAGATATCCACGAGGGGACGATGTCGTCGACGCGTAATGACGCCGCAAAGAGTGTAGGGGGTTGTTGTCGTTTTATTACCGGCCGTCGACGGGAACGGAACGATGACGAATCAATAGCGAGTGTACATACTTTATATCATATATATAATATTATGTGGACTCTTATAAATATAACGCTAAACGTTTCCTAGTTTCGCCGGTTTTAAACTCACGCCGGGGGGAGGGGGTATTTTTATTTCGATCGAGTCGTTTATGTGTTTCTTTTTTTTTTATCGCGTCAATAGCGCGTGGTTGACAATGCATGTTCAAAATGCGCATTGCAACCGGAGGACAAACGATGGATACGAAAATCATTGAAAGTTCCCTCTCGTCGTTTTCTCCGAAGATTCCTGCAGACGCGTGTTCACGGAGACGCATAAAATAACAACTATGACGCGAGCAACTTTTTAGTGGATTAGTAGTGTAGTGGAATGAAAAAATACCCGTTTGTGTTTAAAACGTCAATTTTACGTTAGCAGAGCTCGATTAAGGGAGACGCTAAGTGGGCTGTGTAACATGCCTCCTGCATGCCCCGGGAAAGACTGGGATAACATTGTTTTTTATATTTACTCATTCAAGGAAAGACGGAATTCCTATGGAACTCCATACTTCCAGATAATTTTTTGCTATTTTTTTTGGGGGGGGAGGGGTTCAAAGGTAAATTAGGAACCCGATAAATTTTAGCTTAGAGCAACTTATTTCGTTAATCTAGCTCTGGCATCGTGTATAGAAAATAATGTAATATATATTTTGTGTATATTGAATATTACGAATAATATCGCATCAATAGTACATTAAAATATAATTCACTTGACTAATTTGTCTGTTCGATTTCCAGCCACTTCGTCCAAGGACGACATCCATCGCAGAATTGGCGGCCGCTGCTCCACAAACCACATGAAAGTCGTGTTCAAGGTGTGCTGCAGGCCAGAAGACCAACAGAACAACCAGAGTGAGTATAACTGTGTTCATCGTCTACACCTCCTCCAAAACACGTGATATCATGCATGGACATGACCACACAACATGTAGTTACCACCTCGTAGACTTGCATTATCGTCTCGTATACCTCTATATATACATCCCTAACCACGAAACCGTATGCTTAACTAGAGTTAATACAAAAAATTGTTTTATGATTCACCAAGCCAAACTATCAACTGTAATTTTCGTCTAAAAAACTCCCCCCCCCCTATCATTGATTATTCTATTATTTAAACACTCAATAATTGCAATTAATAAATAATAATTTTAAGCAATATTAACATAGATCATAAATTAAGATATTAAAATAATACCTATAAGTAAAAATTTAGTATGAGGTTTTGAATTTTCGGCAGTTCTAATTTTGAGTCAATTATCCAGTTCCAAAGTACCCCTACCGCCACTTTTCCTCCCTAGCTACAAAATCGTACGCACATTATACGCTTCCGAAATGTATAAAAAAAAAAAAACATTTTTCTGTTTCGCAGACTTGGCCACCCGACAACCGCAGAACAACTACGGCCAAAACACTCAGCGACTACCGATGCCGGGCAGCACTCACGGATATCCGGCTAGGCCACCATCAGTATACGCATCGTCCACACAGCCTCCGTTGGCCGGCAAACAACCCCCGTTCGGCGCTTCCGGACCGACCCAGTACAACAACAACAAGCCGTCTCACAAAAAATCATGTAAGTATAATATTATTATCACCTGTTGTTATATTTGACCCAGAAACTCTCCTCCATCCCCTCCCCAAAAAAAAAAAAAATGTCCCCAATTTCTTATCCTTTTCTGATCAAATTGTCTCGTCCGCAGCCGAATACGAAAAGCATCCCAACGAAGTGGTCAAGAACGAAGAACTCACGTACAATGGTTCGAGCACGACCGGCAGCAGCTCGACGACAACGTTCGTCATTCTAGTCCTTGCTGCCGTCGCAGTCCAGTGGGTGGCCGCAAGACGATAGGCCGTCACCGCTCTTCTTGATACGAAATACACACCACACTGCAGCAGTAAAAATGAGAGAAAGAGGAAATAGCCATTTCACCGAAACCGATACGATACATTAAAATAAATATATAAATATACTATGACATGACATTATTATTATTATTATATTAATGACGACACACTGTGTACACTGTATATACCTAAGTGGTGTTTTTATTTTACTTTACATAATATACTCTTGTACATATATATACACATATAATATTATCTATGTGTGTGTGTGCGTATTATTATATTATAAACAGCCACACCATTAATAACGATAATAATAATTCTCTTCCCCCTCCCGAGTAATTATTATTATTATTGTCATTATTATTATTATTATTATTATTATTATTATTATTATTATCATATTATTATTATTATTATTATAATTATTTTTATTTGTACATATATTATATTATACATGTTTAAGGTAGAAAAACGACTACAATATATTATATAATATATATATATTATACGACCACATGCGCGCGCACGTATTCCTACGAGAAATCGAAGATTTTTCATATATTATTATATTATATTATCCGTCTTAACGTTTTATATAATATCAATTATTTTAGGTACGTAGTGTATAGTTTCGTTGTAGGTACACGCGACATTGCACTATACGGCAGAGTAGAGCGTTTAATAATATTTTTAAAATGGATATCACGTGCACATAACATAACGACGGGCATATCGCGAGCTTTCCCCCGTCAGATTCTGCTGCGCCGGAAAAGAAGACGTGTGAAAACATACCCGATCACCGTTATCTCACGCTCGGAAAAAAAAAACACTGGCTCCTATGAGAGGTTTTTTTTTTTTTTAAGTTCGTTTCAAATTCTGTACACATATACACGCTTTTGAGACTGTCGAGCGCTCGTTTTCTCGTTCTCCAAAAACGCGCGTATTTTCGCGCTGCAGCAGTAATACGTGAAACATAATAATAATAATATAATAGTATATAATACGGCGATTGTCTTAGGATACGATTTTTCGTTTTTTCGACCGCTAAAACCGACCAACGAAAAGGAAGACGATGCCGCCACGAAATCGTATGTTTTTAGGGTACCCTCATATTCATAACGTTCTATCGTTCTCTTCGGATAAGTCTTGTAATTTTATCTCTGTGATCGTTAATTATTATATTAACACATTTTAGACACTTTGACTATAATAATATTATAATATATACATATATATTTGTAAATTTATATAAATTTAGTTTCTTTTATATTACATATAATATTATGTTTACGTGCGTGTGTAACTATTATTTATCTTTTGCTAAACTACGTGTTATGTACACATATATATGTACAATATGTATGTGTGTGTGTGTGTGTGTGTGTGTTTTATATAAGTATTAATATACGTGTGAAGGAAAAATATTATTTTGTAAAATCATATATTGTGTATATATAATGATATTAACTATATACATTTATATACCTATAATATATTCGTGCATTGGTACACACACAGCACATGCATGCATCATTGTACTGCTATCATATTATATACATTTATATTTGTATATTGTGAGGCATATTCATGTCTATATTATTAACAATAAGGCTATATTATACTCGAACAATGTTAATGTTTGTAATTGTATAAAATAATTATTGTATTTAGTTTACTGCTGCCCCCTGCCACCACCACACATCCTGTCCAGTGCTCTGCAGTGAAATTTCACATTTCACAGTCACTAATAGTGGAATTTTCATTTCATCAGCCATTTTTTTCTTAAACCTTCCTCACTACTACGGGAGGATAACCACTGACCGATTACGCTCGTACTCTAAAGTCAAAAAAATAAATATTATTTCGTGTGTTTTCGTCGTAGTTCGCTTCGCAATAACATTTTACTGTAACGCGAAACCGAATGGACAGGAGAAAAGGAGGGGCAGTCGTTTATCGTTTTATCTCTCTTTCTCTCTCTCTTTTTATCTCGCTCTCTCTCTGTCACTCATCCACCGTCCATCGCCTCTTGAAAAATACTCGTGTAACTATACACTTGCAAATCGTTTAAAAACCAAAAAATATATACATATACATAATATATAAATAGAGTTAAATAGATTGAGAGGCGGAGGTGAGGTGAATAGAGAGAAAGAGGCAAAGATAATTACTCTGAAATGCTTAAACACGAGATACAGTTGATATATTTTATACGTCATATTACATGTGAAAAACTAATAATCTTTTAATCATTTAGTTGTATATAGTGTGTAACGTTAGGTATTTTCTTTTGTATACTGTTTATTTTCCAAACATTAAAAATAATTGTAATATTGTAATTATAATATTAGGCGTGTACTGTTTTTCGCGTAGGTACGTTTTTCGACGACATTTTGCCGCGTATATCACGCGAGGGCCGTCGACGACACGCGAATAAAATTATGTAATCATTATCGATTTTGTACAACCCGGTCCGGACCATCGATTTATACTGTATTATTACTTATTTATTTGTATATCATTACGATCTGCGATCGATAACGATATTATCGTTAATATTATTAATTTTGATTTTTGTACATTTTTCACTCGATTCGTCGGGTTCTCTCTCTATACATATATATATTTATATAATATATAATAAATATGCTATAATAATGTATGATATTATCTGTGTACAAACCCCCCCTCCCCCGCAGAAACCAACCCTCGCCTTGTCACTTATCCATTCGCCCTGCAACCCCGTAACCCTGTCATTCCGATTCACGTGATACACACATATTTTATTAATCATGAATAATAATAATAATAACAATTAATCACCATTGTCCCGTATACCATTACACTACAGCCACCACCACCACTGCCCCCTGCCCTGTGTACCGCCCACCACCGTTCAGCCAGTAATGTTTTTATTTCCGTTTCAAATAATAATTATTTCCGTCTAAGTACAAATTTATTTTCCACACGTTTTATTTAACGTCTGTTATTAAAGACAGTCGAGACGCGACGACGACGTATCCGCATTATTATTTTAATATATTAAACAATTTATTTTTATCATTATTATTATTATTATTATTATAATTTTATCTTTTTAATTATTTTATTTAGGCGTATTTTTATGTATTAAAGTTCCTATGTGTTTCAATGCAATTCAAAATAATTTTTTACGAAAAAAAGTACAAACGAGAGATGACAGAAAAAAAAAAGACGTTTTGAGTAAAAAATTTAATTTATACATAAATGATTTACTAAAATGTATGCGCAAATACGTCGTATCGACACGTTCTTGTCGCCGCGTGATCGCTCGTCGGGTTCCAATATGATAATTAATAAAACTAAAAAAAATGTGTAAAACTGGCTGAATGTTGGAACAATAATAATATTACATAATATATACATATATAATTTAAGTGATTTCATACCTGTATTTATTATAATCAATAATGTTTACGGGATAATAATGTAATAATAGTAACGCGCCGTGTGTTTTATTTATTTATTGTAATTTTTTTCTTTGTGTGTAGTTTGTTAGGATTGAAGGACGTTCATATAATATATATATATATAGTATAACATATGTATTGTATTAGTATATACACATTAGTATATACATACGGAACATCATGAAATATATTAAACATCCTTCGATTTATTGCCATATACCCGCTGTATAAAAATATTTAATGAAAAAATGTAAAAACATAATAAAAAGAAAAAAAACGTCTATTAGCTTAGAATTACCTATGTATGAATAATTAGAACAGGGCACTTAATACTTAGAACTGATGTGTACTCCTATTTGTGCTGTATGTACCAGTTAAATATAAGGTTTATGATAATAATGTCGTTTGTTGTTTTTTTTCATTTTCATACCTATTCTCTTCTCTCTGTGGACTGCATTTCAATGCATTCACGTTGCTGTATTCGAAAAATCCTTAAAATCCTTGATTCCCTGTTATGGTCGAACGTAGATATTAACCATTGATCTGATGCCGTGAATATATTATGTGGTTTTTTTTTTTTTTTTTCAAAGGTGACCCCAAATTAATGAAAAGCATTGACTCATATTAATGTCACTAATGCATACTAGTCGACTCCGGCGAATATTGATTCTGATATAATCAAAAAGTATGAATTGACTCACTTTTATTATTATGTTTTGGTGAAATATTTAAGACTTATTTAGGACAAAGCATATTAAATGCAAGAGAAATAGGACAAGAAAAGCAAAATGTACAAAAATATTATTGTCGTGTAAAAAAAATACACGACGATAATTTCAAAATTTAAACTACTCTTAAAATATTTAATAAGTATCTAAAATTAAACATTTTTGAGAAAATTATTGAAAAATCCCCTTGTGATATCTCAGCCTCCTCGGTAATGCTAATTGGCTGAATTAAAAAAAATTAATTCTATGTGTTCTAAGAATCAACTAATACGTTCGCCTAATGAGCCAGAAAATTAACTCATACCTAAAGTGAGTTTTGAAAATCAACTCATCCTCGCCGAATATTACACAAGTCAAACATTTCCGTAAAATAAATTTAACTAGATTTGTCGCGTCTAGTTAAATGGTTATAAAAGTATTAACCTAACAAGCAGGAAAAAAGATTATAACCTAAAATGTACGATAAAATGTATCGGTAACATCAAATTCTATAATATTATCTGTATACGTATATCACGCACCTATATATGCATATTTATGCTATTTATTATTAAAGGATTTAAGATTAAAAAAAAAATAAAGAAATTGCAAATTTTAAACTTTTAAATTTCAATGAATATAATAGTAATGAAAGGATAATATATATATATATATATATAATTATACTGCAACCAAAACAAATTATTCATAAAAATATTTTTTTTTTCTTTTTGTTCACAAAAATATCATTAATTTTTCTTTATTATGCTTCACGCAATACTGGTATTCGAGTTTCTTTTATCTTTAGAAATAATTTACCCTTTAGAAAAGACATTGAAAAAAAAAAAAAAATTATAATAATCAAATCAGATATTTCCAACCCAGAGAATTTATGAAAATAACAATCTTACACGTATAATTCAATGTAACTGTCTACTGTATGTAATATTAATTACGTCAATATAAAATTAAGTGATTGCATATTAGAATTTCAATTAAAATAATTCGAATTATTCGGATTCTTGCAAATTCTTCATCACCGAAGATTTAACCGAATTGAATGTTATCGAATGTCGACAGTGAAAAGTTACGTTATTGGTACACTAGTTACTCGATTAGAAAATTTGACTTGACTACGGACTAGGAAAGTATTTAAGAAATCTTTTTACAAAAAAAAAAAAAGTAATAACAATAATAATTATGTTTATTGAATTAAAAATTAAATGTTCTATAAATATTTGATTGAAAACAAATCATTATTTTAAATAAAAATTACCAATTGTATAATTTTATTAAGAGGACGCTACACCCGCACTTGTTGTCTCTGTCTTACTAATTCACAACATAGTGAATTTATGTTCAGCAGAACTCATTTTGTGTTGTTAATTTTAATTTTAGAGCAATATGATCTATTATCAAACATAAATGTAAGAACATATGAGGCTCATCAATAAACATGGTTTTGTATATATATATTATATATATATTATATATATATTTTTTTTTTTGGAAAAATGGCTTTTTCCTGCAAAAAAGTTACCAACCCCTGAGGTAAATTGAGATCCAAAAAGTTGCTGGTCGTAACTTTCGGATAAGTAATTCTATATCAAAAGCGTTTACAGAAAAAGAATAGTAAAAAAAAAAAAAAAATCATAATTTTAAAATTTTTTTACTTCACTCCGAATCTAAAAAAGTACTAAAGATCCGTTAAACGTACATGTAGATAGGATAGTGAGTCTAATATGAAAAAGTTTGAAGTTAATTTTTTTTTCAAACGTAACTTTTTGACATAAATGCCTTTTGCAAGAAAAGGCACAATTTTTTAAGTTAACATTCACATCTATAAGATCATAATTTATGATTTTTAAATAAGTAAACGAGTCAAAATAACTAAAGTTTGAATGATAAACGCATATTAGTTAAGATAAAAATCATTGATTGATAGAACTAATTTTAAAATAATAATATTGCTGTGAAAAGTTGCTATCTCGATCAACAACTACCAATAATACAACTACTCGACATTACCGACGTATTAAATCACTTTGTAATTGACTTTCCAGCGGTTTTGTCTACGCACATGTCAAACAACATATTTATTTAAAATTTGTAACTTTCACATTCTTGTCTATTGTCTAAACGTATTATTGCCTCACAAAGAAAGATTAAACAGCAAGTTGTAAAAACAATATATTTTTACAGATTCATTTCTTAAAATAATACTTTTAAAATGCAATAAATATACGTAAAACTTTAATTTTTCTTCTTTAATGTCCAACAGTTTTTCCATACTAAATGGTAATTACCTTAATCGATGTGCAACAAAATGGAAAATTAGAATTATAGACATAATAAATATAATGTCTTCTTCTTGACACATTATTGTGTTTTGAAGGGTTGGCAGCCCTACAAATTTAATTCTATAAAAAGGATTCAATTAAAGTTTAACCATTGATTATAGAATAGATTATAGAATAGTCTATTCTATAATCAATGGTTTAACTAATAATGTCTTAGACTGAAAAAATTTTAATTTAATTTTAATATAATAAGATTCTTACTCTAGAGCCAATAAAAACAAATAATAATTTTCAACTCTATTTAGTATTTAATTTAAACCACTAATTAAATAATATGAGTGAATTGTCTTTTTGATAAAGTTAACTATACGAGTTCTATCCATTAAAACTACTTGCAAATACAAAATGAGTAAAATATTTTAACTCAAACTTTAAATTTTCTTTCCTAAACAATTTCATAAATGTATTTAGAATCTTTTGATTTTGGACCCACGAGATTGTATTACATTTTCAGGTATTAATGTCCAACATTTAAATTTTTTTTTAGAAAAAACTATAAAATAATAATAATACATTTATTTGCAAATAATTATTTTTGTACATAAAATAGCGTATCCTACAGTATATTATTTATATCAATGCGCACTCATCGAAATCATAATATTGTCGTTAGCTCGTTCAGCTCGTTGTTTTCAACCGCATCGGAATGTATACGGTTTAACGTTGTACGCTGTCGACGAGCGAACAAATTATTTTTTATAACTATAATATTTTCCCCTCCCCACTGCGTTCGCGATTCACGAGTCTCTTCGAGTCTACCCCCCCCCAACCACCCTTACCTAATCCGATATATCCGAGCGAAAAATAATGAAAATATTAAATAATGATTTTATAATGATACATAACTTTATATATTTTTATAATATAAAACACGTAAGCCACCTATTCCCTCGGAGTTTTATTTAATTAGTTTTGACACGGGAACCGTATCGTCTGGGGACCGATAGGTTTTTATTAAAAATTAAAAAAAAAAAAAAACCAGCTCGTGGTGAATGGATCGATAGTTACGATGCGAAAGAATAGGAAAAAAGTGTCATACTACCCATCATTCTGGTGTCATTTCAGTGACATTTTTTGTTAACGGCGACAGTAAAAAATTCATATTTCATTAAACGCGGTTTCCTTTTCCGTGTTCTAAAAATATATGATTTGAAACAAAACCTTATTTTTCCTCACTCGTGGCATATTGCAGGTACCTAAATGTCATCTTATGGAAACCTCGATGTGATTTTCAGAATTAAAATTAGGTTTCTTGAGGCTCAAGTCTTATGTATGTGATCATTAAACATAGACGTTTTCAAAATTCCAACAAGAATTTATTGATCCATTATTTTTTGGTATTTCAACTAGTTTAAAGAAGCCATACATACATTACTAATATAGGCCCACGGTGGTCTCTAACGGTGTAAAATCCAGGAATAGCAGCCTTTGAAAACGAGATTAAGATCTATAAAAATTTTATATCATATATAAATTCATATTTTAAAATGATAAATTGGAATATTTGAAAGACAAATAAAAAAAAAACAATTTTTTCTATTATTTTATGGTGTATGAAGTATATAATATTATTTAAAAATATATCAATATACGTAGCAGTGGTTCTTGCATTTAAAAATAAGCCATTGTTTTTACATAGTTGAAACTCTATCAAATGTCCAAGTCGAACAACTATGGGACATGACTGAGATTTAACAAAAGGGAGGACAAGGGGAGAGAGTTTGCTGAGATTTTTTATTGTTGATTATAATTATGATGACAAAATCAAATATCGATTTCTATAATAATTATTTTACGCTAACATTGCATGCATTTATCTACATTAATTTAAGTTTTAATACTAAAATGAAGTACTCTATTATCAAATGTATATTTCCATCTTAAACTTTTATGATTCTTTTTAGAATATTATTACAATAACTCATACTCATCTAGATAAAATTATATTGATACTCGTTTTGTTAAAATAAATATATTATATGAAAAAAACTACACATATTTCGCACAATGGGAATTTTTTGCTCTTTGGGTGGGATGCTATTGATGAGTGTAATGAATTTTAAAGAAACGATAAATCATTTATTAAATAAGTGGGTCTTCAGTTTATTCAAGACAATTTTACTTAAAAATTATAAAGTTTGTTAAAACAATTTTTTTTTAGTGGACTACTTTTATATTCTATTATGGACTAAAAGAAAAAAATTTGATGAGAAAAATATGTGTTTTCAAAATTATCTAGCACCTAAAACATTTTTCTTATTATTATCTATTTATATTTAAATTGTCATAAACTTGGAATAATAAAATATAATTTCCGAGGCGTTTTTGTCAGATTTTGAGAAGTTTTTTCCAAATTTTGATACAACTGAGAATTTCGGAAATGAACCCTCAGAAGTACTATTTAGATGCGAATTGTAATTCAAAAAGTTACTGGTTGAAACTTTTGGACAAATATTTCCTATGAAAAAGTATTTGTAGAAAAAAAAATAAACATAACAGTAAAATCTTCGCTTCTTCGCTCCACACAGAATCGAAAATCAAAGCAACTGACGCCGATCACTCCCAATGAAAGAATTTGTTAAAATATTAAATTATATTGTATTTTTTCAAAAAATAATCAACAAATACAATCACTAAATGTAGGTTCGGAAGAAAATTAATTTCTTTTGCAAAGTGAAAAGGTAAAGTAAAGTAAAGTAAATTAAAGTAAGGTAAGATAAAGTAAAGTAAAGTATAGATAAGAAAGCCGAACATACTTCGCACCACGGATATTCTTCGCTCTTCGGGTCTGATACCCTTGTTTGGTGTGAAGAATTTTAAAAAAACGATAAATCATTTCTTCGAAAAAACAATTTTGAATGAAGAAAGTTAATAATATAAAAAACAATAATAATCATCATTTTCAACACACCCACCAAGAGTATCTGACCTGAAGAGCGAAGAATATCTGTGGTGTGAAGTATGTCCGGCTTTCATGTCTATACTTAACTTAACCTTACTTTACTTTACTTTACTTTTTTTTAATCTTATAAATAAAAAAAATAAATAAATGAGAAAAAAAAGTGTTTGAAATATGTTCAAAATTTTTTTTTCACATTTTCAAAATTTTCTTGCGTCAAAATATTTTTTATATTATCGTCTATCTATGTTTAAATTTTCATAAAGTTTGGATCAAAAAATGATAGTTTTCGAGTCTTTTTTGTCAAATTTTGAGTAGTTTTTTCCAAAAAAATTAAACATCGTTGTAAAAACACTAGCTTCTTCACTTCGTTCAGTATCTAAAATCAGTTAAATAAGAAGTTTTAGTTACGTTATATAAAAAGCATTTTAGTAAGTACTTTTACCACCTTTACGGCTTCACTGAATTTAAAGTAAAGAGATTCCATTACAGCAACGAGCAATTTGAACAACGAGTAAAGTAATTTCATTACATGTATGTAGGAGGAATGACTAACGAGTAACGTAACTTTATTACTTTTTAAATTTGACCAACATACAAAACCGTCCTGAGGGAACTGAGGAAAGTGCCTTAGGACGTCCAAAGTATTATAAATTCTGGGGGCGTCGTAAAAACAATTGACAAAAATAATATATTTGAACTTAATATTTATATCAGTATATTTAGTATAGGTTAATTTAAATATTATGGTACTTTAAAGAAGTCATTTTTGGAAATTCTCAATAGTTTTTCAAAAGCTATCGTAAAGTTGAGTAAAATCGGTAAAACATATCAAATACAATCGATTTTAGTTGCTTAGTCTTAATTCTTCAGATACTGATAAAAAGTATCACTAATTGTCAACAATAATGTAATACGTGCAGAACATTTTTAACTTTTTAATTCAAAACTTTACTATACTTTACTCTACTTTGGAATATTAACTTTATATTTTCTTGCAATTAAGGGCTGTCTTAAACCTGGAGTATTTTTATCTGCTAAATAAAAACAAATAAGCATGTTAGTCCCCAAAAATGTTTAGCCTATTTCCACCAATGTCATGAGTAACGTTTAATTTAAAACTATCGGGTGCCTAAGTCTACAATGATTCTGCAATCCATACCTCAAAGTCGAATACAGGAAAAAAATTGGGGCAAGGGGGGGGGGGGTTCAGTAAATGTGAATAGAAGAAGAAGTTGTCTCTAATTGCCTAAAGTTGTCCAAGTTGTTTTTAGAATAAACATTCCGAAACTTAATTTTTTTCTTAGGAATTTTTAAGCATCGGCTCTAGCCCTAAAGCCGCAACTGAGTAGGAACTTATAGTTGAACAATACATCACTAAATCCTACTGGCGATCATAAATTGTCATTAAGACCGCACTTTAAACACATTATTTTCGAAATTTTCCTGAAGTTTTCTAATCACAATAGTTTTACAAAACAAATTTTATACATTTAGCATTAAATCTAAAAATTTCTACCTTTCGCGGTCCGAATTCTGACCGTGACCCCACCAGTTGTCGCCCGTTGGCTTAAAATATCAAATTCAAATCAAAGCACACTAAAAATATCACTCTTATTATTAGCTCCTGATAAAATCTAACGTACGCCACTTGTATGACGTATGCATAATATAATCAGTATTCGGTCGATTTAAAAATATCAGGGGCAACATAATATTCTTCAGTCATAGTTGGTATATTGTATGTGTGTGTGTGTGTGTGTGTGTGTGTGTGCAGTAGCGTGCCCAGGAACTTCTTATGGGAGGATATGTAATTTGAAGGTAAGTGGGAACTTAATCCAGAATGGGAAATAATACACCTAATCATAGGCACAATTAGGAGAAATTGTACCCCACAACCACTCAAAACCCCCTACATTTAGGAAAAGTTGGATAAGATCAATACCCATTGAGAGGAGGAGGCAAAATCAATCAAATAAATATATTTGCTCCCCCCCCTCAAATTTTTCATCATAATTGAGTCAATATGTCCAATAAATTTTAGTAAGAACAAAAAAATTGTTTACTTGCTTCACTCAAATGTCTCTTTTTAAACTTTTTCGTATCATTATTCTAAGAATACTATTTTCAAGTTTAAAAAAAATACATTTTGATTGACTACAAGTTACCATTTTATTCATTCCATGCTAGTTAATATAATATAGTTTATACCACAAAAAACTATAACAGCTATTTTCAACACACAATGAAGCATTTTATATATACATTTTTATTGCATATTCATCTTCTTATTAATTTGATACTTTTAACTAGGTACTAGTTGCAAAATAACCACAGTTATAAATATATCTACAACCATAGTACAGACTATTTCAATTATTTTATCATTCCATTTTATAACTCATAATCAATTACACATTTTTATAAATATAATTCATATTGATTTCTTATCTCATTTTTTATGAATTTACTAAATTCTTCAAACTATTTGTTTATAGGTAGATACTCTTATATTTTATGTTTCGTATTTTATAGCAACATAATAACACAGGAAAAAATTCAATGGGGAGGGTGTAATCCCTAACCTCCCCCCCTGCCCACGCAACTGTGCGAGTGTGTGTGTGCGCGCGCGCCACGTAGGAGCGCGTCTGTGTTCGTGAATGTTCATTACGTAAGATTTAAATTTTTCGCTCGACTTGGGTAAGTTTATACAGCAGTGTTCGTGAATAAATAAAATTGAATTTCCGAGAACGCCACAGTAACGCGTGATTTATTTTAAACATAATAACCAATAACCTTTGTGTCATTTGCTCGTCGGTCACGTTGAAACGTATTGCGAAACGCCCGACCATATATGTCGTCTTTAAGTCTAAGAGGCAAACGATTGCGTAATGTAATACTATTCACATGTGTCATGTAGATATTGAACGCGTGTCGATGAGTGAAACATAGTTAACCTACGATTCGCCATTTTGAATACAACTGAATAAGCTAAAATGAAAAAAGATTGAGCACAGTCGCATAAGATAAAATTATCAATTGATGAAGAAAATACTGTACAACTAATTTTAAAGATCCAACACCTGTTTAAGTACTCACAATTATGAAAATCAGAAGAATCCACTTTCAAATCAATTTAATTTTATGAAATATTTGGAATTACTAATAAATTATTATTACTTTTTCAAAAATGTATAGTCATGTATTTCATAAAAAATGACTAAAGTGTTCATATTCACTATTAGGCCTTAAAATTATAAATTTACTGATTAGCGAACAAAAAATTAGTCTTGGTATCGTGTTAGAGCCTATAGGTTTATTTTAAGACATTGTAGTTTATTGATAGCATTAACTTTTTATAATTTATGCATTAAATTTTGAATTTGTTGAATTTTATACTTTGAAATTTTTATATTTATACTAATGTGAATAACGAAACGTTTTTGTACTATATGAATTAAAAGTTCCTAAAATAAGTTTTTTCATGACAAAAAAGTATAAGAGAAATAAAGCCGGGGACATACTTCGGACTATGAGTATTCTCCGCTCTTCGAGTAAGATACTTTTAGAGGGTGTATTGAATTCTAAAGAAACGGTAAATCATTTTAAAACGATTCTGAGAAGAGTATGAATTAATATTCAATAATAATCGTCAGTTACGTTTCTTTAAAATTTAACACACCCCCAAATCTAACCCGGGGAGCGACAATACCCATGGTGCAAAGTATGTATTTCCAGCTTTTTAATTTATTGGTCTGTGAAAATGTCCAATGTATTCATAGTTCTGTTCTTACCTCAAAATAGATCAAATGTTTTCGAAATTTGCGCGAAGTATGTGCGTGACTATATTTAATAGTTGGTGAAAATTTCAAATTTTTAACTCCATTATTTTTTGAAATTATTATGTTAAAAAAACATAAATCAGAATAATGGAAATTCAGGTTGTGGCATATTTTACGGTTTTTTTATAAAATTTCTCGATACTTTTTTCATACGCCTAGAAAAAGTGTTGAAATTTTGAAAAATGACGTCCCAAAAGAACCAACTACTTCAGAATCTAAAAGAAGAAAAATAAGTAAATATAAACACAATTTTTACAATAAACTCTATCTTCACTCAAAATGGAATGCATTTATATATACTTCATAATAATATTATAATCACGTTGACAAATTTACCTACCACGATTTTGTGATATATTTTGTTTTAGATTCTGAGTGGAGCGAAAAAGCTAGTGTTTTTACATTGTTGTTTAGTTTTTTTTTTTTTTGATAAACACTTTTTCGTAAAGAAATACTTGTCCAAAAATTTCAAACAACCTCTTCAAATTAAACTTTGCCTCTAGATGGTAATTTTGAGATAACATTTTTTGAAATTTTCTATAGTTTTCTTAAAATTTGGGAAAAATAATACGAGAAATGAATACGATGATGTAAGTTTTAAAAATTCGAGCACAATCCAATTGAGTATTCGTCGAAATAATACCGTTGGTACACGCGTGCGTAAGTGTATGTTTTACGAATTAAAAAAAAAA
The DNA here is from genome assembly GCA_025469315.1 of Stegophylla sp. TES_Ste_2020. NCBI lineage: Eukaryota > Metazoa > Arthropoda > Insecta > Hemiptera > Aphididae > Stegophylla > Stegophylla sp. TES_Ste_2020. The sequence goes on from JAIPRM010000596.1 coordinate 30,488, forward strand.
ACCGTTTCACGTAACAATGTCTCTCCGCGTACAGTAGTCATAGTTACCCGGTTAAACGGCGTTTTTTCCCATCACTACTTTTTTCCATGTTTTAAACCACCCGCATTAATTTCCAACGCCCGCATATTAAACGATCGGTAATAATTACTTCTCGGGTATGTGTACACGTACACGTCTGCCGTAGTACCCGTGACTACGTGACTACACGCGTAAGCGACACACGTACCTTTTTTAAAATTTTAAAATTTAATAGTTTTTCATCATCAGCTTGTCCTTGTAACCATTAATGTCTGTCACATGCACGCCATACTCTTAAGTTATATAGATAAGACGTAAAATCCATCCCATGAAAAAATTTCTTCAAAGGATTTATGTGTCGTATTGCAATACGTTGAAAATATACTGATATAATATTATATACATCATAATATATTGTTAGTTCTTTCACCATTAATTTTTTTCCACCATAATGGTTATGAACACATTGTGTCTTAGAAAATGTCCAATTGATTTCATTTTTCTATTCATTATTGTGTTCATCGTTATTCTTCTCTCGTTAATCTCATCCAGCACTGCTTCATTCGCAGTGGCGTAAACTGGGGGTAGTATGGGATCACAAGTGATAATGTTGGAATTGCAAAGGTATATTTTTGCGACCTTTTGAAGAATATAATACAAATACCAATCTAAACGTCATGGAGTTCTTATCAAAATTATCATTTTAATGCATATAATTCATAAAGACAAAGACAGTGATAGGGGTATCTTGAAATTTTTATTTTTAATATTTATTACTATTATTTCACAAAATATCATAAAATAAATAAATATAAGATGAAAATGAAATAATTTGTCTCCAAAAGCGAGTTTTGAGTAGGATATAGGATAGTTATTAATATTATAATATCTATGTTTTATCCTGAGAATCAAGCACGATGGTGGCGTCGCTAATCTACTACCTCAAAAAAAATAGGCCAGCTTGTCGCAAAACACTCCAAACGCTCCAGCTCTCCGAAAACGATCTAAAATTTAATGGAATTAATAGCATTGCTAGAAAATAAATATTTTTTGTTTTAAGATTTTTGTGGTTTATTACTACCCTGCTAATTTCAAATTATCAAAAAAAAAAAAAGATCATAAAATGTAATTTTTTTTTTTGCAATTTATACAAACAAATAAATTATAGATATTTAAATCATAAGGCATTATTTAAACATTTTACGTGTTTGATAAATTTACATGAGAAAAATGAAACCCAAACTCCGACCCACTCGTCGCATTAAATTAATTTTAAAATAAAACGTTTTTGATAATAATATGTAAGAAACAGAATACTTATACATTTTAAATTTTAATAAAATATTTAAACATTTTTTCATGAATTCACTAATAGTGTGTAATGTATATGACTGTAAAATAAAGTATATTTTAAGTCACTTATTTGATGAGTATGATTTCGTCAATCAATCTAAAAATCTAACTAAAAATAATAGTAGTGTATATTACTGTGATGACCTTTATGACCATTGGATGACGCTTAATTGAAAAAAAGAATATAATAATAAAAAATCGTTTAATTAAAATTCAACTCATCCAACATGAGTAAAAAATGCTCACTATGCGAAATTGTGATATATGTCTGGTTTTTTTTTTTTTTAATTACAAATAAGTACTATAATATTGAAAAATATAGTTGCAGACTAAAATAATAATAAAAAAAATGACAATTCCTTTTATTTTGACATTAAATAAAATGTACGAACTATTATTATTATAGTACATGACATGAAAACTGTTCGTTGCTGCTCTAATTTGAAGGGCCAATTAGGAAGCCCAAAGGAGACAGCAAAAATAAGAATAGGAGACACATATAGTTTGGCACATTCAATTCAGTTGTCATAAAGAAGGGGCTAGTACTGTTTAGTATGCGGATTCCTAGGATTTTCTGAATTTAGCGTTCCACGGTCGTATCCGCCGGACAGCGCTGCAGTTACCGTGTGGTGATAACCAGCGCGTGTATTACGGGGCACCAGCTATCCCACGGCGCACTGCAGTGGTTTGAATCAATAATAGTATAGTAATAGGTATAGGTAAAGGATTTATTTTTTATTTTTAATTCAATCAAAATAACTTTGAGACGTAATTAAAGTACGAAATTTTTTTTATATCAAACCAATATTATATTATTCTTAACGCTTTTCCGTATATTAACAATAAAACTACAATAATATAAATATAATAATAATAAAATACAAAAAAAAAAAAAAAATGATTGATATATCAAATACTATACAAAGCCACAGATTATCAAAATGATTATTTTTGTGTACATAATAAAATATGCAGTAAGCATACGCTGATTTTCCACAACGCTATTATATCACATTTTTTTTTCTTCTCTTTACCTTTGTACTGTATTTTGTTGACATACCTATTTAAAATAGGACGCCCAGGTCCGGTAGATGTGGAAATGGGATTTCCAAAATCGATCATACTTTCTACTGTTTTTTATTTTATTTTACAGTATACCAAACTTTTCTAAGCAGTCGTCTTTATTTGTAACAATCAGTGTTTATTTCTGACTTTATGCTCCGGGGAGGGAGTATCAAAAAATTTCGAAGCCCCGAATCTGTATACTGTATATGTATACAGTACATAGAGTGTATATGCATAGTTATTTTCTGGGGTGGTATACATTTTTCTCCGGGGAGGCGGGGCAATCCCCTCCGGTCACCCACCTGAAATAAACACTGGTAACAATTACCCCGACGATCGTTAATTTTCATTAAATTATTTAGATGTTTCGACTGCATTACATTTATACACTGCATTTATACTTAAAAATTTTCTCAACGAGATTATTTTTATGATATTTTTACCAACTCACCCCTTGGAAGAAAATGCAACGTCATGTAAAATATGATACTAAACGTGAAAATTAGAAGAAGAGGAAAGAAAGTAACATAGCATACGTGCAGTAAAGACTTGAATCGTAGATTTTAGTACGTGGCTCCTCGTAAATTCAACTGGTGGTAAACAATGGTTGAAAACGTACAGGCAGAATACGACTGTAAATTTGAGTGTCTCCGATCTGGTTACATAATATATACATATACCAGTGATCAGTTGATCTCTTCGTCGTTGTACAATCGGCATCACTTATTTGTATAATATTTGCAGTTATTTCTAACATTTGCCTCATAATTTTCGGGATTATTCAGAGAAATAAATACACAATAGAAAACATTTACAATGATATCGGTTATACGGCCGACCAGAGTTTAATAATATTAAATCCCGCAAAATTGCTATATTATAATATGTACTAATTTGTATCGATTATGACGCCTATAAAATTATTATACAAATGTTATGATTGTTATTTATGGTTGTTTTAGAAAAATACTTTATCTACGACATTATCACACGTATTGCGTTTACCAAAGCTCATGTAATCACAAAAGTGTTACAAACTAAGGTAACAGATCATTTGTACATGTAAATTTTATATTTTTCTTTAAAAAATACTAAACAAATAATAATAGTAAATTTAATTTTAAATTAATTGTTTATTGTACGTTCACGATTCATTAATAGAAAATGAATACATTTGTAATTCATACCTAATTCTGCAATATTCATATAAATTCATAATCGAATTTTCAATTTTGTTTTATCATTTTGGTTATACTTACTATAAATTATTATGACTAATTTTGACCGGAATGTAATTAAAATCGGTTTCTAATGCACTAATAAAAAATACCTGCTGTGTTAACGTTTTATTAGGAGCTTGTTTAGAGAGCGCTTTTTCAACCGGACAATGTGCAATAGGTATACCGTATAATTAGACTGACTAAGGGCCAATTATTATTCTTTAACCATGGGTTCGAAGTCATGACCCCTCTTGCCTACCCTTACTTAATCCACTTAATCCTTGAGAACAAAAGTTTGAATATTACACGAACAAAATATTCAAATATTTTCATTTGATTCGTTATCATGTAAGTAAGAAGAAAAATAGAGCGCTCACCATTACAATATAAGAAAAGGACGTACTTCGCCCTTTGGATATTCTTTGTTCCTCGAGTGGAATACACGATACTTGTGAGTATATTGATTAATTTTAAAAAAATGGTAATCATTTCTTTAACAAGACAATTCTGAGCAGAGCTTCAGCTAAAGTTTGTTACGATAACAAAAAAAAATATTTTTTACCAAGCCAATTTTATATTTTACTATTAACTGAGAAAAGTAAAAAAAAAAAAATTTAATGAGAAAAAAGTGTTTTCACATTTTCAAAATATGCTTGCACCTTAATATTTCTATCCATATTTTTCAATTTTCATAAAGTTTGGATTAAAATAAAGAAGATAGTTTCTAAGTCTTTTTTATCAAATTTTAGGTAGTTTATCCCAAACTTGAAGAAAACTATTGTGATTTTCGAAAAATAACCTCACAAAAATACCATCCAGAGGTGAATTATTGTGATTCAAAAAGTTGCTGTTGGAAACTTCTGGACAAGTATTTCTATACGAAAACGTGTACACATAAAAAAATAATTTAAAAAAAGCCGGATATGCTTCGCACTATAGGTATTCTACACCTCTCGGGTGGGATATTCTTGATGGGTGTATTGAATTTTAAAGAAACGATAAATCATATATTTTTGAATAAAACGATTCTGAGTGGAGCTTCAGTCTATTTAGAATTTGAACTATCGTTTAGGTTAAGTTTAATAACTGTTATTTATAAAAGTATTAGGTGAGTATATGGTTTTTTTTGATATCATTTTTTTCGAACCGAGTCGAGTTGTATAGTCGAGTACCTGCTTAAAAATTGTGTGTTTGTATGTGCATGCCAGATAATAAATGCCTGAATCAAAATACTTGAAACAATCATCTAATTATATCACCCCAAGTCACAAACTGTCTATTAATTTATATTTGCCATTTGGGTAGGTATTATTAATAATTATTATGAGAATTATTTGAGTTAAAGCTATTTATAGTTTTTGCATTTATTTATCAATAATGCGGTCGAATAAACGGCGTCACGATAATGGCGTAGTATACTCACAATTTAAATGCATATTGCTTAACAGGAACAACGCTGCGGCGACGTGCGTCAATTTCGCTTGCAAATTTTCACGCAAGTCAATATCGTACCACAGTTACATCGCGAGTGTGTATTGGGTCAAAACTCAACTATTTTTTTTTTTTTGTACACGTCCAGTAATCAGTCAACACTATTATTTACCTAATAAAAGAATAGGTTATCCATGTTCATTTCACTATTAGTGTAAATGATCAATTTTGTATAATATTATATTGCGTAGGTAATAAGGAACAAATCCACTAATATTTGGATTATCTGTTATAATTCAAATTTTAAACGCTTTTAAAAAATTACTTATAAAGAAAACATTTATAAAAATTGTACCCGGTATACAAAAACACGTGAAATGTAAAAATGATTTACAATTTTTTTATTTTTATTGATTATTATTAAAATTATTAAAAATGCTCATTTTAACTTTAACGACTTCAAAAAAAAATGTATGCCTTATGATTTTTTGCAGTATCATTGGTAAATACATAAGAACATGTTTGAATTACATTCTCAGGACTTAATAACCAGACATTACAATTTTATAAAATAAAACTTATAAAAAACAAGAAATTATCAATATTTTCAAAGTTCTGTACCTACCTCAAAATTGATGTATGCATGTGACATTTTTATTAATTCATAAAAGTTTCTCGTTCCTACAACTATAAGTTCTGGAGTTATTACTAAATAATTAAAATTGATATCATGAAAATATTTATTTCGGTATTTCCAGAAAATTTCTCCGTTGATTTTCAGATTTTTTTTCAATCAAAACCTTGTAATATGTTGAAATATTCGTCCGTAAAAAATTTTCTCTTACCAAAATATTCGCCATGTCCTCCGTCTATATATCAAATTTCATAAAGATCGGTAGAACCAATTATTTTTTCCATGTTGAAATGTGAAAATTTAAGTAAAAATAATGAATTCCGTCAAAATGTTAACTTTAAATGATTATAAAATGAAAATAAGACAAACAATTTTCGAGATTTTTTTCAGTAGATGCCGTTAGAAAAACGTATGGGCAGTGTAGTGCTTAGATATAAAAATATATCTAGGTAGAGATTAGATAAATAAAATTAAAGTTATCTAATAATATGTATAGCAAAAATTAAATTTAGCTAGATGTAGATAAAAAATAAAATCATCACTATCTAGAGATTTTTTCAAGTTAATTAGAAATTTATTGAGTGAAATCATATTACATTTTCAATTCTTAATATCAAAAATTAAAAATTTTATTACACAAAAACTAACTAGAAATTTCCAGAATGTTTAAAATGCTTTACTTAACTCAAAATGTTTTTAAAAATTTTACGAAGTATTCGCGTGACAATTTTTAGTAGTTGGAGGAAGTTTCAAGTTTCTAGCTACATTATTTTTGATGCTATGTTAAAAAACCATTTTCAATGTTATGAAAATTCGGGTAATAGCATTTACTGTTTACCGTTTTTTGTCAATTTTTCGATAGATTTTTCTCGTTTTTGGGAAAAATATTAGGAAATCTGAAAATTTACCTCCTTAAAGTACAATTTGGGTGTGATTTCGAGTGTATAGTTTAGTCTGATCGGAACTTTCGGACAAGTATTTTCTACACGAAAAAGTGTTTACAGAAGGAGAAAAAAAATATAAAAATGAACATCATTGGGTAAATCATAAGCTTCTTCGCGCTCTGCTCGGAATCTAAAAATTAATGAACATCGTTGTGAAAACACTAGGTAGCTTCTTTGCTTCACTCAGAATCTAAAAAAAAAAAAAAAAAATGCAGAAAACTACGAATAAAACTAAAAGAGCTAAGGCCCGTCTTTCTCTCGTTTAGTTTGCTTGTCTATTCAATGAGACTGTGCGTATCTTCAGTAGAAGGCCGTCGTAACTATTATTATAGTCCGTGTGCGCACCCGTAAAAACGTACGCGTAAAAGGGGGCGAGAAGAACAGCTTTATTAAAATTGCATTAAATCGCCCGGCGTTTCATAATTCAAAGTCTCCGCTGAATTTTTACCACCGTTACATAAAACGTAATGGTTCGTTAATTATTCAAAGTCGTATCAGAGACGCCTAAATCGACTTTTTGGCCGCGCCTCCCGCAGTTTTTCACGTAACACCAACTTCAAAGTGTATTGGACCCGCCGGAGAACACGTTGCGAACACTGTTTTCGTGGTGTTCACGAAATTGTTTATAATTTAAAAATCGATATGTACCCATCATAAATATTGTTATAAATAATAAAGCAAGAGGCGTTCGATGGCGTGCGACGTGTGCGAAATGCGAATGATTGTTGTTGTTTTTTACAATGATGTTTATTTTTTTTTCTGTATACAACTTTTCCTATGCAAATACTTGTCCAAAAGTTTCGATCAATAACTTTTTGAAACCAGATTTGCCTCAAATTTGTACTTTAGAGAGGTCATTTTTTAAGTTTCTCAATTTTTTAATTTTTTTTGAAAAAAAAAATACCCAAAAATTTGACAAAAACAACTCGGAAACCATCATTTTTTGATCCAAATTTTATGAAAATTTAAACATAGATAGAAAGTCATATAAGAAAGATTTTGGTGCAAGAAAATAACGAAAATGTAAAAAAAAATTTTGGACATTTTTCAAATATTTTTTTTGTCATTTATTTTTTATATTGTCAACTTCCCTCGTTCAGAATCGTTTTATTGAAGAAATGATTTATCGTTTCTTTAAAATTAAATACACCCGTCAAGAGAATCCCACCCATCGTGTGAACAACACCCATCGTGCAAAGTATGTACAGCTTTCTTTTTCGACTTCCTAGCGTTTCCGTACGATGGAGTCTGTCATCTTTACTGAGAACGAAATGACGAATGATTTCGGTGGAGACCTGTGTACCCAAGTTATTTATTCGGGCTATGGTTTTATAGAGTAATGTTAATTATGATGTTTACAACCACTATACAAAGTTTAAGTATTATTATTCGGGAGTTCAAACTACTTTATATACGGATTTATTCGGGTTGTCACAAGACGGTGAAAAAACAAGGGCGTTTTTCAATCTTGTAAAGTATTTGAGTAATTTATTTGTATCAGAAAGCGAGTGAATTTAAAAAAAATAAAATGGCGTATCGAATATTGAATATAAGATTACAGGTGCAACTACACTGAGAACAAGCTAAATACTAAAATTATGTGTAGAGTTATTTTTAAATTAAAATACGATTCGGGTTTTAAATGTTTTAATCGATATTTCTTTTCGGTTATGGTTACTTCGGGTGTTACGTCATTCCAGACATACGGATAATACGGACGTTGTAAGGGAAAGCGACTTTAAAGTTTTTTAGGGGTATCGAAATTTGTGCACAATCCTTTTAAACGGCGGTGATTATTGGTTATGCGATTTCACGTCTCGTATGAAAAATCACAAAGCGAAACGATGACACCCCTGAAACCGAACCATGATGAATGAAGTGTATTCGAAGTGCATTAATCACTCTATATTGTAATATAGTAGGGTGACCATACGTTCTGTTTTATACAGGATTGTTCTTTATTTCGGCTCTGTATCCTATTGTCCTGACTAACTTCTCTCAGGACGCTTTTTGTCCCGTAATTTCAAGTCTGTCCCACATTAATCCCGTTTTTTGACTTGCTGTTGATTTAAAATTTTTGTAATTTTTGAAATGAAATTATTGAATAAAATAATGTAAGAATCTAGTCAATCTAGAAATCTTTTGGATACCATTAGATCAATTATAATCGTAAAATGAATTAACAAGTTTTTTTTAGAAAGTAAAGTGTACAATACGCACGAATAAAGGATTTGAATAAATTTTAAAAAGTATCAATTTAGTTTCATTTTGTTATTTTATGTTTTTCAAAATAATGTATTTATGTGTTTAATATATATATATATATATGTAATAAATACTTATTTATTTAAAAATATTATGAAAAATATTTTTGTCCTGTATTTTATTTTCTTAAATATGGTCAGTGGTCACCCTATAATATAGTATATACTCAAAAGAAATGTAATATTTACGTAAATTTTTTTTTTCAATAAATTTACCGGTAAAATGTACGTCAATTTGCCGTAAATTTGGAAAACTTTGATTTTTTTTTTTTTTTTGTAACACAGCGATAAGAGTACCCTAAAAATTATCTCTTCTATTACCTATATAAATATAGTATAACTAAGGTATTGTTTAATTTATTTTTGTCATAAGTAAAGCTAGTAGTAGTAGTGTATTATTGATATACTTTAAACAGAATATTTAAATTTACTTGCTTAATATGAATTAAATACATATTGCAAATATTTATATTTATATATAATATATATATTAACATATTATGTTAAAAAATAATATTTGATGATAATCTTTATCAATTGGTAATATCAATATTAATTTTATTAATAAATACTTCATGCCACTGATATACCTGTGCGTTAAGAATTATTTATATTTATTTTGTTAAAATAATTATTTTTTTTGCGATTAATATAATTTTTTTTATATATTTATTATAATTTAAATTACTATAAAATAATTTACAACTTATAATGTACCCATGACAATCTTAAATTATTTTTTTAACATATAATATATTTATTTGGTTAGATGAGATAAAATTCAGAATGTTTTGAATAAAATCCGACTGTTTTGAGGTTAAATTGAATAGTAGGTTAACGATTATTGTTAACAGACATTATTCACAATAGTATTAAAGAAAATACTTATTCCTGCATTTAAACTCCATGTTTTATATTTAACTTCATATTGTTGTGTTATAAATGTAAACTTTGTAAAAATCTTTAATACGCATTTTCGTACGAATGACAATATTCTTTTAAAGTGGAAATTATTTTCCGCTCGCGAAGTTATGTCAAAACTAGAACAGGTTATCGGGAAAATTGAATGGGTAATGATAATAATATTGAACGGGGAAATATTTTTTTATTTTATTCTAGTCATAATTATTAACAAGGTTCGGATGTTGATGAGCTCAAAAACCTATACAAATGCTGAAATGCCTTAAAAATGAAATTTATGAAAACCCAATGAAATGTTCTTAAAATAGTTTTTTGAACAAAAGCTTTTCTTTCAATAAAAATTACAAAACAAAGCGTGTAATATATATTATATATAACACAACTTTAAAATAATTTTAGTATCATATAAATGTGTTTAGAGTAATTTGTATAGTATTGTATTTAAAGTTAAAAATTAATCGTATTCGGCCGGTATTATTACCCAATCAGAATTGTGTACCAAATATCGACAATTTAATACTAACGACTAAATCGACCACACCCACAGGTTCCTTCTTTTAAAATATTTCCATAATTAAGCTGTGATTCAACATCTAAACAGCAAAATGCTTGCCACCCTACTTAATCCAGTAACTAGGTACTGTTAAGCCTAAATGTAAATTGACATTTCTTAGTCAACCCATCTGCGTGATTTACGAACAGCATTAAGAATTGATAGAGATTGGAGGAAGTGCAACGTTCTGAGGTCATAACAATTTTAAACTAATAAACAAAATTAGGTGTTTGTATGCCTGTTTTTTTTCCTTTTTGAACTTTGACCAAAAAATTTAAACAAAAAATAGTATAAGAAAAAGATACGCCTTCAAAGTACTCGTAAATAATTATTATTTTCAAATAAATATTATGAGGATAAATAAGAAAATCATGATTTGAGGTATACTCGTATATATTATGTATATGTTTGTTATATCACTTGAAATTTTAATTTTATCAATATAAATTATTGTTTTTTGTTATTTTAGTTACAACTTACAACTTATATCATTAAGAGACCACATTCAGTATGAACATGTTTAAACTATAGTCAATATTGTTATCATTATTAATATTAATCTATGATTAAATTCACATACTTTTAGTGAGACGTTCAATATAGACTGTTGAGCAAAAAAAAAGTATCCAAATGCAAATATTAAAACTTCATGAGTGTGTTGTAAATAAAAATTATCATTATTAAGATGATAAAAAATACTATTGTTAAAATATTAAATATATGATTACATAATAGAATACAATCGTCAAAACTATGCAAAAATCAGGGCTTGAAATCTATTTCGAAATCGATTACAAATACCTATAGATAAAAATCATTAAAAATCGTTTACATAATCAAAAGTACTCTAGATCAAAATCGAAATAATATATTATATATTAAAATTTTAAGTCTTAAAAAACGACAAAAAATTATTTTCAAAAGAATTTTATTTTCGTTGAAGTATATTGTGAGAATATAAAAGCGTTTAGAACGACTGAAGAATTTTTATTATTAGAATAAATGCTATCATATTAAGCGAGAAATTTTATTTGATGGAGCTATAGAATTTGATTAACCACGAAAAGAACAATTTATTGATAAAATTGGTGTATATAATACAAACCTATCAGTAAATCAACATTTCAAATTCAATGTACCTATAATTCGTTATTTTAGATGAATTAACAAATATTTAAAAAGAAAAAAAACAATTTGAAGACTTTTCAAATATTGTTAAAAAAAAAAATTGAAGTTTTTAATTTCAAAATATTTTTCAACAGAAAAAAGGTTTTGGATATACTTCGCTTTTCGAGTGGCATATTCTTGGTGGTTGTATAGAATTTTAATGTAACTATAAATTTTTTCTTCTATAAAACGACTCTGAGCAGATATTCAGCTATTATATAATAACCACGTTACAATAATTCCCACGTTACCATGTTTGTCATGTTTTCCATGGTTACCATGGTTAAGGGTAGGGTAGAAGAGGAGAGGGTACAGTGGTAGAGTAGATTAGGGTGAGGGTATTGGCTAGGGGTAGGGGTCAGGGAGGTCCAACAATGGTGACAAGTTTAAACCCTTTAAAATAATGTGAATTTCAGAATAAACGAAATATTAAATACCATCTAGAGCTGAATTTTGATTCCAAAAGTGGCTGATCAAGGCTATTTTTGAAAACCAGACATACTTCACACTACCTACGGATATTCTTCACTTCTTGGGTCAGATACTCTTGGAAGGCGTCTAGAATTTTAAAAAAGCCGTAAATAGTAATATGTAATAAGTATACGTTGGTAAAAATTTCAAATTTTTAGAAATTATATTAAAAATATAAAATTGAATTTATGAAAATTCAGATTATAGCTATTTTACCGTTTTTAATCAATTTTTGGGTAGTTTTTCCATACGCTTAGAAAAAGTATTGAGAATTTTGGAAAATGACCTCTAAAATACCAATAGATAAAATTTCCGATCTGTAAAGAAACTTTTGGACAATTGGACGAGTATTTCTACCCAAAATCGTGAAAACATTCATACGGTGGAAAAAATCACTCATAAGCACAGATTTTTAAAACCAAAACATTTTTCACTCCGCTCAGACTGTAAAATAAACATTATTGTAATAACACTGACCTCTTCGCTCCATTCAGTATCTAAAAAACTATTTGTACCTTTTATTTTCTAATATTAATCATTTGTAAATGTAAAGGGTTTATTATAAAGAAAATTAGGAAAGAAATCAGTACAGACATAACATTTACAAACAATAAATGAAAATAATTTATGCGCAATAAAAAATATATCATGAAAAAATTCTATTGCGATTGAAATCATTGATGTGATCAGTTCTTGAAAATAGCCGCCGAAGAGATTAGGATGAATTTTAATAGGTAACTTTAAATATCTACTTAAATAGTGAAGAGAATAATTATATGTATTATTTTTTTTTATTCAGAACATCATACGATGGTTCTTTAATCTACTCATTGGCGTTTATAATTGTCGGTGAGTCACGTTAAAGTATGTATTTATCTTCGACGAGAATTTATGAGGGATTATTAAAATTAAGTATTATAATAAAAAATCAGTTACACCTTAAAGTGGCTTGTATTTGCCACACTGTTATCACTTAATCGATGTAGGTTGTTTATATCAACGAATTGTTCATATAGGTCGTAACTTAATAAGACTAATAAGAGTATCATCGTACCGCTTTCCGGCCTTAAGCAAAGTGTGAGGAGAATGCAACGCAAATTTACGCATTTATATAAAAATATACTCTCAAATGACATTATAAAACTCATTTTAAAAATATCAAAAAAAACAGATTTTGTGGTTTTGGTTTTTAGATTATTTTTCACCATTGTTAGTGGTTAATATAATATATGATGTGGCTATTAGTCACATATATTTAAAAAAAACGGACTTAAAAGTATCTGCATTATATTTTGAATTTTAACAACTAGGTAGGTAGTTGTAACTATTCTGTTAAAAAAAGTTGCTGGTAGAAATTTTTGAACAAATACTCCTATAAAAAAAAGTGTTCACAGAAGAGAAAAAAGTAAACTTCATTGTAAAATCATAAGCTTTTACTCTCCGTTTACAATTAAAAAAAAAAAGTTTCTTAAAATTTTTACCACGTACCACTAAAATTCAGCTTACGTGTCAACTTTGGCATGCGTGTCATAGGTTCACCACTATTGGTATAAGATATAAGTCACTTATTGTATGAAAAAAAAACTGGATTTCAATATCTACAATCTAGATTCTACATTATATTCTGAATTAAAACTACAGACTTTGCAAAAAATTTACATACATAATTTTACAATTTTCTGTATATCTTAAAATCTGTTGAAATATTTAAGCTCGGTTAAATCAATATGTTATATGTACATTAAAGTGTGTAATTTTGGGTAAAACTAACGAATACCGACGAAATGCTAACTTCAAACAGTTATAATAAAAACAAAATATGACTTATTATTTTCGAGATTTGTTTTTTAGCTCAATTAGACATATATATGAATGAGGTCATATTAAATTTTTAAGTCTTAATATCAAGAATTAAAAATTGTATGATTTAAAAACTTACAAAAAACGAAAAATTTCCAATATTTTCAAAATACTTAACTCAAAATTTATCATATATTTTTTTAAATGTTTATGGATTTTTTTTTTGTGAATATTCTTAGTAGTAAGTGGAAGTTTCAAGTTTCTAGTTCTATAAATTTTTGTTTAATGTTAAAAAAAACATATGTATATGTTACGAAAATTCCGGTAATAACATATTTTACCGTTTTTCAATCAATTTTTCGGTAGTTTTCCTGTATACATCAGTGCTCGAATTGGGGGGGAACGCAGGCGGACGCTTTCATTTTTTCATTGATTTTAGCGTTCCCCTTCATTTGAATAAGCGAGGAACGCTAGAGATGTCTACTTTTAAACGGTGTAGCGGTTAAATCTTTAACGAAAAAAAAAAATGTATTATCAACATATTATTAACACGAGCACCCGGGTATCTAGACCACGGTTGATATTATTTATTTATAATAGCGTGGTAAGTGTGGTACTAATTGTTATTTGTTAGTGTAGCTTTGTACATTAGGTCTTTGTGATACAATTACAAAATTAATTTTTTTATAAAATAATTTTATATCTGTGAAGTATTAAGTAAGTACCATTCATAAATAATAAAATAAGTAACTAACTGTTATAATTTTGTTGTTTTGTAAATTTTTTAATTTAGATGTGTAGGGGGTGTGGGGGACGAAGTCGCCCACGGGTTACTGTAAAATGTATCTGTTATGGAACGGTGTTTCCTAAACTAAAACCAGCGTCCGTCCTCAATTGTTGTTCCAATTCGAGCACTGGTATACATAGAAAAATATTGAGAAATTTGAAAAATTATCTCTTCAAAGTACCATCTGGGTGTGATTTTGGATCTATAGAGTTAATGTTCAAAATTTTTAGACAAGTATTTGTGTACGAAAAAGTATATTTACAAGAAGAGAAAATATAAATATAATATAAATAAACATCATTGTAAATACATAAGCTTCTTCGCTCCACGCAGAATCTAAAATTGATGAATTGAAAAACTATTTATTAATTTTTGATCTATCGTGTAATTATATGTGTTTAAATCAACTTATAAATGAATAATGATGATAATAATAATAAAATAGTTATTAATTTACTTTTGTATGTTACGTAATAATAAGGAAAAAAAATTGCCAGTCATTTAAGGCGTAATTTTAACTTTAAACGTTTGTAAAAATATATTCATTAACCTCATATTCACGAAAACTATACCTCATGTAGAAATACACTCAAAGAATATTTTAGTTATTAAGGGTCTTGTTAGAGACATATTGGACAGAAAATTTATAAAAAGTTTCAGAATTGTAACTTTAACACTTTATTCGCAATAAAAAAAGAAAGATAGTAAAAATAGTTAATTTTTTTGGTATAAATGTTAATAGATAAAAAGTTTAGTTTTTATTATACCTAATAATCTTTACATTAACTTGAAACTTACACAATAATTCATACTATAATAATTATTTATGATTTTATTGGAATCAAATTGGCTAGGAGAAGTATAATAATAGGTATTTAATAGTTTATTTTAAGCTTAAGCTATAATAAACTCTATAATAGTACAAATGGCATAAGTGACAAACAGTGGCGTATTTTCAAATTTTTCTGGGGGTTGGTCCAAATTTTAAAACAGTTCTATGTGAATATATAAGATCGTAATTTGTAAGGGTTCCACTCAGAATATATAAAGTTTTCAATTAGACCACCCTCTCCACCTCCTTAGTTGCATTATATATCTTCTATACTTATTATCACCTAATTTAATGCAGAATCATTTGTTTGATTTGGATTTTTATTATTTTTGGGGGGAGGTCCAGTACCCCTGGACAACACCGTAAATACGCCACTGGTGACAAATAATACTATACCTAATATATTTGATAATACTGATAATTCTTTGTACATCATAACTTTAATTTACTATTTTTTTTTTTTTTTTAATTCAGTTAAATAGTGATAGAACAATGTAATATAGTAACGTGAATTAAATTAATTTAAATTTCATAAATTATTTTATTTTATCTTGTCAAATATTATTATGTGTTAGTTAAAATACAGTAGGGTGAAAATAAATGTTACTTATATAATCTAAGTGATTATTTATTATCTTGAACTATAACAGACTACTTGTAAACAGTTTAAATTAATTTAAGTATGTTATAATAATCACAATCAGTCACTCAAAACTTCTTCAACATTATGAATGTCTAGAATTTGAATACAGTGAAGTATTGAAACGTATTGTATTCATGCATTTATTTACTTTTGTCTGATAAAGTCAGATTAATTTGTGTAAAATTCAGTGTTTGAAAATAACGTCGTCCATGAACTCACGTTCACGTTCATATTTTGTGAACCACACGCAAACGTCATACGACATCATTAAATTCATTTAATTTTATTATTTAATTTTATCATCAAGTTCATATCATAATAATGTGTCAAATATAAAAAATATTTATTTTTTTTTACGAATTAAGTCACATTATATGTTTATAGGTTTTGTACAGGTGCGGATCCAGAAATTATAAATAGGGGGTGCTCAATCAATAAAACTGAATACTAACTACTAATTAACACCTTAATAAATTAAATTTATATTAAGGTGTTAAATAACACCTTAATATAAATCTCTATGTAAAATAAATTATACATTAATTATATCTCTATTAGAAAAAAAGAAAAAATTTAATAAATTATCCACTTCATTTGTTTAATTTACTATATTGATCTACTCAGTTTATTTTATGTTTTACATTCCGAGTGGGGTGAAGAAGCTAGTTTTTTTAAAATTATGTTTATTTTATTTTTTCATATAGAAATTCTTGTCCATAAGTTTCGACCAGCAAACTTTATGAATCAGAATTTTTTCAAATCCTCAATTTGTTCAAAATTTAGGAAAAACTACTCAAACTTGACAAAAACGCGTTTAAAGTTTAAAATTATTATCGTTTCTTTAAAATGTAATACACCTACAAATCCCATTTAATGATCGAACAAAACCCATGGTGAGAAATATAATATACAGCTTTTTTATAATAAATTTATCAACCTACACTTTATTGCATTTCAATTTCACCCAAGTGTGGCAACCGATTGCGTTAAAAAATATCATATTTTTTAATCAGTTAATAATTTTATATAATTTTACGTAGTGTGTGACTAATGCGTGAACAATGTGACAGGGGGTGCCCGAGCATCCATAGGCTCCCTCTGAATCCGCGCCTGGTTTTGTATATAATGATTTCATTACTTAGTAAAAATGGCTAATATCTGATACATGTTAGAATGATCCCATTTACACAGACTGAAGGTAGGCGATTCAAAATATAAAATAAAATAAAAAAAAAATTAAATGAACGCGTTTATTTTTTCCAAGAATGTGAACGTATATGTGTTAATTTAAAAATAAATGAACGTGAACGAGTTCAATTTTTAAATGAACGTTCCGAACACTGGTAATATCCTATATAATTTTTCTACTAGAATACAAATTTTTTATAAATTTGATACGGTATAACTGTAAAAAATACAGTCATCTATTCTTCAGCATGTTCAGCCCTGAAAACCCTATTTTTAACTTTTCCCTTGAGTTGTAAGATCTATAAAGTTAATTGATAACTTATTAGAAAGGGATTCTCTTAAGTAAATACTAAATATGAAATAAAAAAATTTTAAAAAGTAAAGTAAAGCAAAGAAAAGTATAGACAATAAAGAATTATCAAAATTGTTTTGTTTATTAATTCCAGTTCATATTACTTTATTTTTAATAAAAGGTGAAAATTTTAAGTTCGTAGTAAATGTTATTTTTGGAGACTAAACGACTAAAATCGAATTCATGAAAATCTTTTCGGAATATTTTACCAGTTTTACTTAAACTATCGGTAATTTTTTTTTTTGTTATTAGAAAAACTGTTAAGATTTTCAAAAATCTTAACAGAAAACTATTAGTTTAAACAGTTGGAAAACTATTGTTACACGTGCATTTTCGTGGATTTTAATTCAAACCATAGTATTCAGCGTCGAAAAATACAAAAGATGCAATAAAACATCAACAACCTTCAGAAACCACGTGTTATCTATAAATATCTCCTAATATCTGTCTGTATTTTCTCCAATTTTTTTTCAATCAAACCTTTGTAACCTTGTAAAATGTTTAATGATTCGTCCGAAAGAAATTTTATTGCACCAAAATATTTGCAATGAAATTCTCTATCTAGGTACCAAATTTCAAAACAATCGGTAGAGCCAATTTTCTTATATGTACGTTAAAGTGCGTAATTTTAGGTACAACTAACGAATTTCGTCGAAATTCTAACTTCAAACGGGTATATAAAAAGAAAAGTTGATTAACGATTTATGAGATTTCTTTAAAATTCAATACATCCGTCAAGAGTATCTCACCTGACATGCGAAGAACACCCCGACGAGCGAAGTACACACTTTTTTTAAATGTTTACTATTATTTATTATGGTTTTGAAATACTTAATAATTTGTAAATTTTATATTGATTTGTTTACTATAATATAAAGACATGAGAATTATAAATTTGTAGCTAAAGATATTATTTCTTGTTTTACTCGAAACCTAATTACAATTTTTTTGAGGGTGGAGGCGCATATTTCAAATCATGCTTCAGGCGCCAGAAAAGCTTGTTACGGCTCTGGATTTATATACTTTTAATTTACCTTACTCAAGTTAACTTTTTTCATTAACACGCCCATCTTCGCCTCTTGTTTAAGATCATGTCAGATATAAGACATTTGCGTATTTGAGAAAAATCCTAAGAATAAGCTCTGACACATAATATTCACTTATTATGCGTATTCAGTGGCATAGATACGATTTTTTTCTGGAAGGGGTTTTTAAAAATGCATAATTAATGATTGTTTTCAATATTTATATTCATAGATCAATATTTTTACTGTAAAACAAAATCATTCTGATATTTTTATGATCCAACCAACTTATTCAAATTCATCTATAGAATTCGGTATGAATGTTCTAAAAATTCACAAAAAAAAAAAAAAAATACAATAAATTCGCCATTTTATTATAAAATCGAAAAAACCTACTGTAAAATGTAAAATTATGGAAATATATTACTGTCTTATTATATAAAAAGTTTTAATTAAAAACTAAAAGAGCCAGTACACTTCACACCATGGGTGTTCTTCGCTCTTGGGCGGAAAACTTGGTGGTTGTGTAGAACTTTAAACTTACAATAAATCGTTTCTTCAATAAAACGATTCTGAGTGAAGCTTCAGTTAATTACAGATAATAATAATTGTCAGTTTTATATTAAGCAGATATGTTTAACAATTGTATATTTACATTTTATCTGAAATTCGTCTATAATAGGTTATTGTTGATATTTTCAAGATTTAAGTAATATAAGTTATAACTTTTGGAGTAGGTAATAACCAAATAAACTAAGTTTTCTATTGTTGATAATTGGTGAATATGTCAAGTTTCTTATCCAGTTAGTATTAGAGTTAAATGGAAATTAATTAAATCTCGTTTATGGCATATTCTGCCATTTTACAAAATTTTTCGGCAGGTTATTCTTGAAAATTTTCAATAATGACTTCTTTTAAGTACCACTTGGTTGACTTATGATCTAAAACATTATTGTATGAAACTTTTTACTTTAAAATTTTTTTTTTTTT
The DNA here is from genome assembly GCA_025469315.1 of Stegophylla sp. TES_Ste_2020. Classification (NCBI taxonomy): domain Eukaryota; kingdom Metazoa; phylum Arthropoda; class Insecta; order Hemiptera; family Aphididae; genus Stegophylla; species Stegophylla sp. TES_Ste_2020. The sequence goes on from JAIPRM010000596.1 coordinate 50,146, forward strand.
CTGGTAAGGGTTTCCTAAACCTTCCCCGTAACTGCGCCACTGTGCGTATTTATAGGTAAAACCTAAAATATGTGTTATTGTTATTACACACGACACACCGATTGGCTACGATGAAGACGTACGATGGATTTGGCCAAGAAAAATATCGCCGCCCGATTATTATTGTCGGCAATTATTATTATTATCGTCGGCCGAACGGAGAGGATGCACGCGGTGTACGGGGGTCTTAACGACCGCGTCTGAGCCAAACGATACCCAATTATCACGTGCATATTAAAAAGACCCGTCGCGCGCAAACGACGGCGTATAATCTACGGTCATAATATTATAATGCGCATAACCCACATGACGTGCTCTCGTGTGTACATTATAATATATTACAATAAATGTTGTATGCACGTGTGCGGCTGAATAGTTGAAATATTTAAAGACCGTGCATAATACGACGACGTGTTAAAATATTTCGGTATAGACAAAACACTGTTCGGCACATACCATCACGTACTTACGTCGTCGTGGTACGGTTTCCTGTATGCAATAATTATAATAATAATAATAATAATAATAGTAATAATACGAACGTACGACTAATAGGCTATTGCGTCTTTAACGTTTTTCATTCTTTTTTTCTCACATATCATAGCACATTGTCTTAATAATAATAATAATAATAATAATACGCACGCCGCGCCGCATCGTCGTTGTCTCCGTCGCACTGTAGTCATCGCTGCAAATAATATCGACGAAAAAATTATAGACGACCTTAAATTACCCAACACCCACCGTTTATATAGTACAGCTCGACATTGGGGTGGAGAATTTTGATTTTTTTTTTTTAAAGAGAATAAGCGTATTCTTTCCGTAATCGAAGGCTATAAGGAGCAACAACAAGATAAGTCCACTTTTTTTCGAAAATTCGCTTTTTCGTAAATTATTGTGTAGGTAGCAAAAAATCACATAAAATTTGATACAACAACCAGTTATATCTCATAAATATTATTATAATAATTACAAGAAAATAATATTTTAGACCCAGAAACAAGCTCCATGTCAACTTCACAATGATAACTTTTTTTAAAAAGTAATATAGATTTAATAAACATAATTTTATTATAATTTCCCGGCTCTATAGAACTAAAATATATAAAAATATTATTTTTTTAGATTCTGAATTTTTAGATGTTTATTTTTTTTTTCTGTGTACAACTTTTCTTATGGAAATACTTGTCCAAAAGTTTCGATCAATAACTTTTTTCAACCAGATTTACCTATAAATTGTACTTTAAAGAGGACATTTTTTGAATTCCTCAATTTTTCAATTTTTTTTTTTTGGGGGGGGAACTACCCAACATTTGATAAAAATGACACGGAAACCATCATTTTTTGATCCGAACTATATAAAAATTTAAACATAGATAGAAAATCATATAAGAAAGATTTTGGCGTAAGAAAATTTTGAAAATGTGAAAAAAAAATACACCCGTCAAGAGAATCCCACCGGTCGTGCGAAGAACACCCGTCGTGCAAAGTATGTCCGGCTTTTTAATATTATCTCTTATCATATTTACTACTGCTTAATACTGTATTTTATGTATTTGTAAATACAGTCGAATACATAAAACATTTCATCATACTTCTAGTTGATTAATTTCACCGCAATAAATGAATTCGTGATGCCTGTCTCGCCAGCGGTAACTCCGAGCGTAAATGTCAATCATTTTGAGCCAAGAATTATACA
>JAIPRM010000597.1:0-23528 GCA_025469315.1 Stegophylla sp. TES_Ste_2020
CTTTTAGAATTTCAATTTTTAGAAATATTTTTTTTTTTTTTTTTTCTACTTTTTACTCGTATATAAATCAATGTTTTCTATTAATTTTTTTTACAATAAAAAGTAAATATAATAATTGTTAATACTTAAGATTATTATCAATATCTCTCATAAATTCACCTAAATTACAATTAGAATCAACAACTTTTCGTTTACATACTTACAATAAGTTATTATTCCGTGTTTCGTTGTACTTTTAAATTCTGAACGAAAAAAAGGAGCTTGGATTTTCACAATTATGTTTATTTCTTATTTTTATTTTTGTTTTTCTGTTTACACTTTTTCGTATAGGAATACTTGTCCAAAAGTCTCGATTAGTAACTTTTTGAAACCGGATTTGCCTCTTGTTGGTACTTTGAGACAATCATTTTTTGAATTTCTCAATTTTTCAATTTTTTTTTTTTTTTTTAGAAGGAGGCTTACTTTATGAAAAATTAAACATATTTTATATTTTAAAACACCATTAACATTTTTATAAAACACAGATTTTCTAAAATTTTCATATTCTAAAACATAGATTTTCTAAATCTTGTCATTCTAAAACTTGATTTTCGAAAACATGCACCTAAATCAGATAATTAACCAAAATAATAACTATCGGAGTTTCTTTGCCACACGTAATTATTCTCAATACGTCTTTGATTATATTAATAAAATAATTTTAATATGTGAGACTATGACACGGATCGCAGTCAGATCGTGCGTCCATAAGGGTTGGGAGGCTGCAGAGGGACATGTCCCTCTCCCCAGGTATTTGCATACATTTAAAACGAATATTTATAAATGAAAATCAAAAAAGTAACTACGATTATATTTTATTATTTACTTATTTGTAGTAATTTCTAAATTTTACTTCTTTAATCGTTTAAAATCACTAACTGTCTAAAAATCCAGCTTTAATTATAATATTTTGATTTACATGCATTGTTTCTATGTAGTTCGTGTTGTATTTGGTGGAATCGTTGTTGTTTTAGAGAAGACGTTTTAAATATAATGATTAAAAAAGACGTTTGTATGCATACCTGCAGTGTTTAGCGATTTAATTAACTTTTCCTCAGTTGGTTTGTGTTTTTCTTCTTTTTTTTTTTCAAACCTATTTTGTATGCTATTCGTTATTATATACAAACACATTGTACGTGGCCGACAATTTTTACTGCATATTATACTTTATAAACTACAAATCCACTACAATATAATCGTATTGAATTCAAAAGATAATTTTTTAAATCGTTATGTATTTCTAATTTTCACGTAGAGCATATTATATTATTACAAAAGCGTATTGTCAATGAAAATTACCATTATTGAAGGTCGTGCATCATCGTGTACGACAGCGGTGGTGAATAGAATGTGATTGAGCTGGATTATGTTATCTAGAGGGATGCATTTGACATTTTAATCGCATCATCAAATTTACCTTTACACCGTGAGATATCCAATTAATTTTTGAAAATCAAATTTATTATTTTTTTAAACGCTCTGTAATATTTGATAACTAACTTAGAAACATCGTCGTCTCGCTTTAAAATATAAATATATTTTTTTTTTTTTTTAAATATAGATGCATCATTAGTGGCTTAAATTAATAATTATAGGTCGCAAAAGTAATGTAAAAACATAAATATAATTTATTTAATTAAATACAACAATCCAAAGGTCGAGAATAAAAACGTGTAATTGTCGTGCGTTTATTATTTTAAAAACAGACTTTTTAAAATAATGTATGTAAAATATCAAAAAAAAAACCAATTTCGGGTTTCGTAGAAAGTCGTTCGTCGTTCGTCACTCCGCCCATCTGACATGATAATAATATTAGAAATAGGATTCAAAGGGAAATTGGTTAGATCCGGTGACACGCGATTGCGATGGTACCTCTTCCCGTAACACGATTGCGATCGTTTTTACGGCAAAAATAAGTTCCTGCATAAGACATAACAGGTAAAAAAAAAAAGCCAGACATACTTCACACGATGGGTGTTCTTCGCACGTCGGGTGGGATTCTCTTGACGGGTGTATTGAATTTTAAAGAAACGATAAATCATTTCTTCAATAAAACGATTCTGAACGTGAGGAGTTAATAATATAAAGAACAAACGAGAAAAAAAAAATGTTAGAAAAATGTCCAAACATTTTTTTTTTCACATTTCCAAAATTTTCTTGCGCCAAAATCTTTCTCATATTATTTTCTATCTATGTTTGAATTTTCATATAGTTCGGATCAAAAAATGATGGTTTTCGAGTCGTTTTTGACAAATTTTGGGTAGTTTTTTCCAAAAAGAAAAAAAATTGGAAAATTGAGAAATTCAAAAAATGACCTCTTTAAAGTACAATCTAGAGGAAAATCCGGTTTCGAAAAGTTACTGATCGAAATTTTTGGACATGTATTTTCATACGAAAAGTTGTACACAGAAAAATAAAAAATAAACATCATTGTTAAAACACTAGCTTCTTCACTTCGTTCAGAAAATTCTAAAAATTCATATTATTAATACATATTATTAGCTCTTACATGACCGAAAAAGTATACAAGTTAGTTCTTACACGGCGGAAAGAAATGTATAATAATATGTTAGTTCATATACAACCAAAAAATGAATAGGTATATTATGTTAGTTCTTACAGGGCCGAAAAAAATATGTTCGTTAAATTACTACATGACCAAAAAAAAAAAGTGTACAGGTATGTCAGTTCTTACACGAACGAAAAAAGTATTAATATTGGTTCCTACATGAGCGAAAAAAATACATAACAATATACTAGATATGGATAAATGATGGGATGTAAAATGTTTTAAAAATAATTAAATACTATCATTCGTCATTAACACTGTATAGTTAGTTAGTAAGTACTACCGGGTGAAAAACTGACAACGTATACACAATGTTTTAGATTCTGAACGAATTGAAGAAGCTAGTGTTTTTACAATGATGTTTATTTTTTTTCTGTTAACACTTTTTTCTATATAGATATACTTGTCCAAACATTTCGATCAGCAACTCATAATATGTACATAATAAATATCGATGTAAAAATAATAACGATTTAAAGCTTTACATTTCAATTATCCGGATGTTTTCCGTATTCAGACCATCCTTGACATTAATTAGTTCTGCTAATCGACATTCTACTGTACTCGTCTTTATTATTATTTATAGTTATTAAATAACTGACCAAAATAATGTTATTTATTCCCCTTCATTCTGTTAATTTACAGCTACTTATTGAAATAAATACATAAATGTAAGTTACCGTTAAATTATATATTACTCATAATTAGTCATTAATAAGTCACTCTTTTGTAATTGTTAATGAGTATAATATTTATTTATTTTTTTCATTTTCATTAATTAATATGACTCAATAATGAACCAATAGTTTACCGTATGATAGACTATAGGATAATGAGTACTCACAGAACTTTAATGGAATAGAGTTGAGAGGTAGAGGATACTACACAAAGTTTTACTGAACTGCAACTACTACCTCAATTCTCTAAACTTTACCCGTCTATAATATACGAGCGTGCATAGTTATAAGTTACAACTATTATATTATAATTGAATTATTATATATCGAGTGCTTTTGGTTTAAAAAAAAAATCATCTTGTGTAGGAATTTTGGAACTTTTGAAATGTATTATTGTACCGTGGCCCGACTAAGTGATTCAGACATCATCTACCTATTTACCTGTAAAATGATAAAGTTTGAGTTTCAACTTTATGTCCTTGTATTCGTGTAGATCATAATATCTTTTTAAGTAGCCTGATTGAAAAATTTGAGAAAAACTACCCCAAATTTGGTAAAAAAATACTCGAAAACTATTTTTATTGAATCCAAACTTTATTAAAATTTAAATATGGATAAACATCAATAGGAGAAATATTTTGACTCGAGTTAATTTTGAAAATGTGAAAAAAAAATTTTGAAATTTTCACACTTTTCCCTCATTTATTTTTCGTGAAATTGACTTTTTTCCTTTTCTTTTAATTTAATGGATACAAAAAAAAGTAAAGCAAAATAAAGTAAAGTGTAATACAAAGATATGTAAAGTAAAGTACAGACGAGAAAGCTGGACATACTTAGCACCATGGTTATTCTTCGCTCCTGAGGTCAGATACTCTTAATGGGTGTGTAAAAAACTATGACTATTATTGTTCTTTGATTTTATTAGTAAACTTCGCTCAAAATCGTTTCTTTAAAATTCAACACACCTACGAGCGAAAGAATATCCATGGTGTGAAGTATGTCCGGCTTCCTTATTTAAATACTTTGCTTTGCTTTATTTTACTTTAAATTTATTTCAATTTAATTTACTTTATTGTAAAATATATTTTCCCTTTTCTTTTATACACATTACTGTTCGGTGGTTAAGGCTTGAAATTTTAATAGATTTTTGATTTAATTTTATTTTACAAGTTTATTTTATTTTTTTTTTAATATTACTTGACTGTTATAACCGAAACGTTTGAATTATTATGATTTTTTTTTTTTTTTTTGTATCCTATTTTCTCGTGTTGGCGTGAGTAATGTCGGTCTTTGTATCTAAACCAACATAATACACCCTAGATATACATACATTTATCATCCAAATTCGTCCAAGTGGCTTACCCAATTGAGAGAAATTCGTCTAATCCTTTTCGCACTAGACACTAGTACCTCTTCTCTGCTGAATGGGGAGAACGAGAAACACCCGTTCTGTGTATTTATTTTGTCGTGTTAGTTACACGTTCATAATAATTATTAATGTTGTGAAATCAACTAAAATCTAAAACACTCTCATACTAACTACGGTGCTATTTGTATTCATTACGTGGTGACGTATTTACTGGGTGGATTTGAGAGATGGATCACGTCATCAACCCTTCAACAGAATTATCATTTAAGAAGCAGACTATTAGCAGCCGTATTTACATAAAAAAAAAAAAAAAGCTGGACTTACTTCGCACGAAGGGTGGGATTCTCTTGTTGACGGGTGTATTGAAATTTAAAGAAATTTCTTCAATAAAACGATTCTGAACGAAGAAAGTTAATAATATAAATATAAAAGTAAATGAGAAAAAAAAAATGTTAAAAAAATGTCCAAAATTTTTTTTCACATTTTCAAAATTTTCTTGCGCCAAAATCTTATTTATAAGATTTTCTATCTATGTTTAAATTTTCATAAAATTCTGATCAAAGAATGATGGTTTTCGAGTCGTTTTTATCAAATTTTGGGTAGTTTTTTCCAAAAAAAACATTGAAGAATTGAGAAATTCAAAAAATGACCTATTTAAAGTAGAATCTAGAGGCGAATCGGGTTTCAAAAAGTTATTGATCGAAACTTTTGGACAAGTATTTCTATACGAGAAGTTATACACAGAAAAAAAAAATAAATAAAAAAGAAAAAAAACATCATTGTAAACACTAGCTTCTTCACTTCGTTCAGAATCTAAAAAAATAATAAATAGGTACCGAGTGAAGTTTGTCTTCACATTGTATCCAGGCTTAGGACCTGCAGCAATGGCTAGCATGTTTTACAAACGACAGATGTTAAACAGACAGAGGGCAGACGACAGGTACCTAACCAACCTTACCTAACCTACTTAACCAATCTAACAGAAGAGAAGAAGAGAGAGATATGATGAAAGAAACCTATGATAATGGATCCCCTGAATCCGTGGGGTCCTGGGGCAGGGGTAAAATGTCCAAAGACTTCTTAACTATCGTTTTTTTAGTGAGCCCGTTAGCACGCCCCTAAAGGCAGTAAGGTTATATTAAATTTTCAAGTCTTAATATTAAAAATCAAAAATTGTATTACTTAAAAACTAACAAAAAATGAGACATTTTCAAAATGCTGTACTTAACTCAAAATTGATCAAATCTTTTTGAAATTTCTATGAAATGTTCTCGTAGCTATTTTTAATGATTGGTGTAAATAAAATTTCAAGTTTCTAGCTGCATTATTTTAGAAGTTATGTCAAAAAGTAATTTTCAATTTTACGGAAATTTGGGTAATTGCGTATTTTGCCGTTTTTCGTCAATTTTTCGACAGTTTTTCCCCGTTTTTGGAAAAAGTATTGAGAAATTGGAAAACTGACCTCTTTAAAGTACCATCTGGGTGTGATTCCGGTTCTATAGAGATACTGAACGAAACTTTAGGACAAGTATTTCTATACGAAAAAGTGTTTACAGAAAGAGAAAAATAAATAAATAAATAAACATCATTGTAAAATCATAAGCTTCTTCACTTCGTTCAGAATTTAAAATTAGGAAACGAGTAATTTTTGAATACAAAACATTTTTACTACATAAGTATTTCACTCACTTCAAATTTATAGTACATATAAACTTTATAAAATTTTTAAAAAATAGTTCAAATATTTCAAAAAACCATCTCGTAATTTTTTTTTAAAAAAAACGCGTGGAATACACAAAATAACAATTCTTACTTGAAAGTCTCTTATTATGGCGTAAAACAAATGAAATAATTATTCCATTTAGATTGGCATCTTTTAATAGTGAGTAAAAGAAAAAATTACAAAAAATTCACTATGTATCTAATATAAAAATCTGCACTGAATCCCTCATAGACCTGAACAATAAAAAAATATTCACAATATAAATAATAATTAAAATATTTATAAATAATAATTAAAATTATAGAAAAATTAAAACATTTTTGTATACCATATGAATCCATGACTTTAATTTTGATGGGCATGGTTGGCAAAGCCTGCAATCGTCTTGTTAATATATTGTTCACCCGTCCTGAATGCACCACAATTCGTATTGATAAATAATCTATACACCCCCTAAAGTGTATGTATACATAATATACAGACGTTCGAAATAAATTAACGTTAATTACCTAGTATGTGGTACTAATATTCCGCGATTCGTAACTAAACAATATTATTAGTCGGATTATAATTTATGGTAAATTATTATCAGACCAACAACATTCGAATTGTCATTATAATATATAATTTAGTTGAAAATTACAATGTTGTAGGTAGAAACCTATATAATATTATAAATGACTTTAAATTATCAATGTGCCATAATTATATTATTATATAATGACATTGTGGGATTCGCTAGAAATCGAAAAATAAAACAATCATTATTTTATTTATACCAATTATTAACGCCAAGCGATTGAATTATGTTTTAGTCGCGTTCACGTAACCAGAGCTACAATGGAACAATTGAACGGTAGATTCGCGGTAGAACCGGGTAACGGTGGTTCAAGAGAAGGTTACCTAGCAGATCACAAAGTAGAAACATTCCTCATCGTACACCCGTCAGAAAAGAACGTAAGTATTTATATGCTGCTAGTCTTCAATTGTTGATAAATGTTCCCTTTACATGAATACATAATTTTTATTATTAAATATTAGAAATATTAATTTTAAATAGACACAGGGACCTATTTTGGGTTTTTCGGTTTTGGTTATTCAATTATTTTTTAAGGGTTCCGGTTCCAGAATTCTGAAAAAAAAGGTTCTAGAACCGGTTATTACAGGTTATAAAAAATACCGGTTATTATTTTTGGTTAATACGTGTTTTTTTTTAAAAAAAAAAATGTTAATATTGGCTACTGTTATAAGAGGGTATTTATTGTAGCATTTTAGATTTTGAGTGGAGCGATGAAGCCTAGTGTTTTGACAGTCATGTTTATATTTTTTATTTCTATTTATTTATTTATTTTTTTTTTTTTTATGAATAACTTATATAAAAATTATTATATATAAGTATATCGTCTCAGAAACCGATATTAACCTACAGAATTTATTTATGACAATTATTTTTACTGAAAAACTTCGTTAGATGTTTAAATTCCAGTCCCCCCCCCCCGAAAAAAAAAATAAAAAAAATATCCGGCTTTTAACTTCTAAATAAATATAACGCTCGGAAGGTAAACTATTTTTGCAACTGACGTCATCCATCATTGGTACCAACGGTTTACTAGCAGTAGGTATAGAGATTAATCAAGTATATATATAAACATGTCTTGTGCACAATCGTATAAATTGACAAACTTTGATTCGCTGACAAATGTAAGAAGAATGGTAAATAATTGTCAATCGATCTTGCGGCGGGTGGGACGTCAACGCGGAGAAAATTGTGAATACACTTATTTTGAAGAAAAAGTGGTTAGGGTTCCGAATGAAAAATATCAAAAAGTGAACATAAATAATTACGCCTAGATTTTTATAAAAAAAAAAAAAAAAAAAGAGTTCATTGAATGTAAAAACAAATATCAAAATAGCGTTTGTTTTAATTTATCTGAGGTTACGAAACCTGAACTGTTGCTCAAATATATTTCTAAAACACAAAAACACAAAATAATTCATTTTCAAGTTAAAATTTATGATTTCACGATGAAGTTTATTTTTAATAATTTGCATAATAATGTATGAAATACGATTTTTGTTTTTCTAATAAGAATATGATGTAAGTCATGCATATTTATCGTCAGATTTTAAATAGTTCATTTCAATAAATAAATATTATAAACTTACAAATAAATCCCTCCCTCCCCCCTTTTTATGAACAATATGTATACATAATCGTAACAATTTCATTTCATAATTTTAAAATTCATGGGGTATAACAAATCGAATTTTACTATACTAATTTATATCTTTTTTTCTTTTTATACATTTTTATTTTTTTTTCACATTTCATCGTCTTCAGTCATTAACAAACAGTCTACGTTTATCACTTTAGCAAACTTGGTGCCTTTATAGACATACTTTTTACCATTAAAATGAAAATTAATACATATTTAACCCGTTTCATATTTAAGTTATTATTTAAATTTTTTCACCTTTTCTACACATTTCTCAAATTGAATTATTTTTATTTCAACAATTTCAATTTTTATATAACTACATATTTTATTACCACTTACATTTTTTTTTTTTTTTATAAACTTTCACAGTCGTAACTCATTTAAGACATATAAAAATGGTGTTTTACTTTTTGGGGAAAAGAATTCGTTTTTCACTTCACGTCACTTTGTTTTTTATTTTACTTGATTATGTTACATATCATATATTATTTATTTTCAGTATACACCGTTCGTGTTCTATTTAGTATTTTATTTTCGTATTGTTTTCACGTTGATTGTATTCTTTTCAAATATTTATAAACTATATTACCTACTTATAAACTATTATATATATTCTTCGCTCTTCGAGTCAAATAACCTTAGTGGGTGTATAGAATTTTAAAGAAACGATAAATCATTTCTTCAATAAAACGGTTCTGAACGAAGGAAGTTAATAATGTAAAGAATAATAATAGTCATCATTTTCAACAAACCCACCAAAGGTATCTGACCCGAAGAGCGAAGAATATCCGTGGTGCGAAGTATGTCCAACTCTCCTGTCTATACTTATCTCTGCTTTACTTCACTTTATTTTACTTATTATTGCTTCACTTTACTTTACTTTACCTTACTTTTTTTTATTTAATAAATAAAGATAGGGGAAAAAATTTAAACGAAAAAAAGTATTAAAAAAAATATCCAAATTTTTTTTCACATTTTTAAAATTTCTCAGCCCCAAAATATTTCTTATATCATTGTTTATTTATGCTTAAATTTTCATAAAATTTGGATCAAAAAATGATGATTTCCGAGTCTTTTTTGGTCAAATTTGAAGAATTGAGAAATTCAAATAATAATCTCTCTAAAGTACAATCTAGACTCTAGAGGCTTATCCAGTTTCAAAAAGTTACTGGTTATTTACAGAAGTGTTGACAAAAAATAATAATAATATTAATAAACGTCATTGTAAAAACACTAAAAACACTTCTTTACTTCATTCAGAATCTAAAAGTCAAGTCAAGAAGAAGAATATACATTTTAAAGAAACAATTAATTGTTTTTTTAATAAAATGATACTGAGTGAAGCTTCTATAATCTTATAGGTGGTATTATTTTTTCGTGTGTATAATTCTACTCTTTATAATAGTTTAAAATTTCAAGTTTCTAGTACTTACTATTGGTTTTGGAGTTCCAAACTGTTTTTTCAGTAGTTTTTCCTTGCTTTTGGAAAACATTTTGAAAAACAACTTCACTGTAAAGTACCATACAGCTATAATTTCGAATGTAAAATTGGCTGAAAGTGACTTTTGAAAATAAATTTTATTACGCGAAAAAGTGTTCATAGCAAAACGAAAAGCTATATAAAAATCATTTTAAAACTAAAACTCTTCACTCTTCTCAGAATCTAAAATATTAATAATCCATGAGTTATAATTGTAATACCTACATAAGTGTTCACAATGAACGTGAATGAAACTCGTTTTTTTAGTGTGTTACACCATTAGAACTTGCTTTCATTAAAAATATATTTGAATGTGACAGGAAGTCGATAATGCGTTGCAAATTAAAGGGAGTAAACAAATAGAAAACGGTGGACTTCATCAAGACGAAGGAATTAGCAGGAATAGATCGCCCAGTAAAATGACAAAATATATTGAATGTTGGGGCGCGGACAAGCCATTCGCAAACATCACAAGCACAATGGCAAAAAATATTGGTTTAGCTGTAAGTACAAAAAAGCATTAGATATGATAAGTTTTTCTATTTGTAACACATTTTATTATGATATTGTTATAATAATATTATGATATGATTTTTTATATGACAATATAAATATAAATATTTTTGTATGACAATATTTTTTTACCAGAGCCTAGCAATGATCGAATCAAACTTGCTTCCATCGAAAAACACAATATGTTTAAATTGCAAGTGAGTATCATACGATGGTTCAAACTTCTTACCTTTTAACTAGGGCTAGGGACTTATAGGAGTTAGCATGTCTTTCAAAAATCATTCAAAACATAGCTAAGCAATGTAGAAATGCGTTTCATAACACCAGGAGTTGGATGCAGTTCTCTTTAATTTGCATATTTAGCATATTTAGCTCTTTTTTCAATATAAGTGCATATTTTTCGGTTATATTTGAATTTTTTTAAGTGCATAGTTCACATATTTTTCAATATTTAATTTAAGTTTTCTTGATATTGGAAATTTTTTCACCGAATACCTGAAGAGGTTAAATATTATTTGTTTAAATGTAAGCGCTTAAAAAGAATAAAGATTAAAAAAAAAAAAAAGAAATTTCATAAATAATAAAAGAAGAATTAATAATACATATTAAAATAAATTATACAATACAATTTTTTAAATATTTTGAGGTTTTACAGTAAAATGTATGTTTTGTAAGAGATTATTTTAGCATTTTAAGTTTTTTTAGAGCTATAAGTCCCTAGCCCTACTTATTCTACATTCTTTCCAAAGTTAACCCATTGTTTTGCTGATTTTTGGATAATAACAATTAATGTACATTATCGCAAATCTGGATCACCGACCGTTAAATATAATTTAAATTGTCTAAACAATCGAATCATTTTTAAAACCTGTAAAAATATTTTTTTTAATATAAAAATTTACAAATATGACATCTAACTGTCCTATTTGATTTTGAAATTTTTTAAAACTGACAACAGTTTCACATGCAATTATAGTTATAAATATATATATAATATATATATATTTGTAATATGACAATATCTTCAATAATTTCAGAAAATGGTGTATATCTGAAGATTTTAATCCGGTATGCTTATGGTTCAAGAACAGTGAACAAGAAACACAATACAGAAACCAAACAGACCCATTTTACAAGTACTACAGTGTCACCGCTTTATTATTATTCACATGCATGGTCGCTATACAACTACTATTAATTCCTAAGTGAGTGATCTTGTTTTTTTTTATAGATTGTCCATCAGAGAAAATCGATTATTATTAAATATGTATGTAAATAAAAACTTTCCAGGTCATCGAATATTATTCTGCATTGACGAAATAAAAATATCAAAAATGAAAGTTTTTTATAAATTATTTTAACATTTTTATTCTAACCACAATCATAGGTGTAACGTGGGACAAAAATAATTACATTACAAAATAATTACCTAATAAAATAAATAATGTGAAATAGGTGCTAGTAAAAATATTGACCCCCCCCCAAATTTTTTTAGGCACGCCTCTTCATATCATCACCATAAACTCACCATTTTGATTAAATATAAACTTTAGCTGAATTAAATAGTTTGTAATTCGAGTACATTTCAAAATAATTTAAAGCGGTGAGCACTTGAGCAGTTTATAGTAATTTTGATATATTGAATACCATTTTTACCATACCTAAATTATTATATAAAAAAAAAAAACTATCAGGGGTAGTGATTAAAATTTAACCAAATATAATTAGACATACATATTGTATCTTAAATGCTTTAAATATACCTACAAAAACGTTATACTTTTTTAAACAATGTAAAATATTAATTATCGAACCCAAATTTTGTCTTATGGTTTTTGTAGCAAGTCTGAGAACGGATAAAATATTGAGTTAAAGTACAGTATACTTTTAGAATTGAACTGAAATAATAATTTAAAAGTTCTTGGGAGGCGACTACCTCCATCACCCCTCTCAAATACACCACTGATTTTGTCCGTTTTCCATGTAAACTGTGTATAAATAGTGCAAATGCTGAATTTCTAAACACTATTCTCTATTAAATTTAACTTCACTTCTATATTCGATGGCGATTGGATCATAAACATATTGTAAATTATAAATATTGTATTCATATTGCATTCATTTAGAACAAATTTGTACTATGAAATACATTTAAATAAAATAACACATTAAAAAAGTATTTCTTTGTACTTTGTTTTAAGTTCGTTGACCATGTTGGGAGCTCAGGGTGCTTCGTTCGTAGCGTTATTTGTATTCGCTTATGTCAGCTGGATGTCTGAAGACAACTGCGGTGCTCAAAATAATATTTCAGTGGGTTCGTCTAGATGGCTTCGGATGTCTATATTTCTATTGAGTTCTTTTTTAGTGGGAACGTGCGCGATCATTACTTTGGTCAGTATTATTAATACTATGGTGTTGCTACTTCTTTTAGAACCATGCAATTATGTTTTAGTTAGATAAGGACCTCAGATACACTGAAAGTTCTAAATTGAATGAAACAACTGAGTTCTCTTTAAATACAACTAAAACATTTAATCTAACGGAAGACTTAAACCATTGGTCTTCGTCGTCCTCATTGATTTCAGTAAATAATTGTATTTATTTATTTTAAACTTATTTAAAATCACTTAATTTCTGTTTTTCACGCTCGGTGTACTTCATTCGATTACTCTTTCAGGCATTTTTATGTAGTACCATCCTCACGTTGTCAATGATATCAACGTTTCTTCGAATCGGTATTACCATGAAACTTTTCGTCATGGTAATTTGTGGTTCAATCCATTTGTCTATATACCAAACAATACCTTTATTTCAATACCATTTCAAAGACAACAGTTATAGGTGAGTGATAATATTGTAATGATTTTGTACATTATGTTTTGTAATTTGATTATTTCGTTTTATAAGTGAAGTACCGTGGCCGATAAAAATGTGGGCTCCGATTGTTCTGTTGGTCGTTATATTCCATATGTTAGACAGAAAAAACGAGCTGGCCGCGCGAACAGATTTTTTATGGAGAGCTAAATTAAAAGTCGAACAAGAGGAAGTAGAAACGATGAGAGGCATAAACAAAATTTTGTTGGAAAATATTTTACCAGCTCATGTCGCAGAACATTTTCTTCAAGAACAGGCGCTACAAGTCAGGCGAAAACAAATTTAATCAATTAGAATAATACTAACTCTGCGATTATTAAATCGAATTTTTATTGTTGGATTTCAGGACTTATATCATGAACGTTATAATTGCATAGCAGTGATGTTCGCGTCAATTCCAAATTATAAAGAGTTTTATGATGAAAACGATGTCAATAAACAAGGACTCGAATGTTTACGTTTGTTAAATGAAATCATTTGTGACTTTGATAAAGTAATAATACATAATACATTAAAGCAAAAATGTTCTAATTTTTTTTTAAGTGGCATGTAATGGATTATTTGAAAATCATTACCACTTAAAAAAAGTCGATACATTTACAAATGAAAATAATTTTAGCAGCGTAACTACAATAATAATTTATATGTTTATGATTTCAGCTCCTTTTAAAGCCTAAATTTAGCTCTATTGAAAAGATCAAAACCATAGGCAGTACTTACATGTTGGCTTCGGGTCTTCGGCCTGGAAAAGAAGATCACACGTCAAAAGTCAGTATATACTACTTTAATACAAATTATAATATATTAGTCATTATAAAATCGATCCATATAAGTTTGTTAACTGTTAAGATTAACTTTTTTCGTGTTAAATACATAATGTATCCATTAATGGTTATACTGTACAAGTGTACAACGCATTATTTCCTATTCAACATCTTATTCAGCGCAGTATATAAATATACATATTTATATTATATGAAATAATATGTTAAACAATGTTTGGAAAATAATTACTATTTTCCAAACATTTTAAGCTCGTTAAGAAGTTCTTATAAGCAAACAAAGTAGGTATTAATATTAATAATTCTATTTAAGTAGGTACATTATCATTATAATGATGTGTTCAATTCTAAGTCTATTGATCTTAGAATAAAAATAAATATAAACCATCATGAAAAATGATAAGGTATTCTTCATAAACTAAACTTTATTTAAATTACAGGATTTTCTAGAAAATTTTGAAAATTAACTCTCTAAGCACCTATAGGTTAGATAATATTAAGAAATTAAACAAAACATTTTTCTACTCATGCAGGTTAAATTCTTTTACTTGTAGCTAACACACAAGACATAATATTATGATTAAATGTTCTAAATATATAAAATTACTTAAAACTTAAATAATACTTATTACATTGTTATGCAGCTGATCATAATTAAATTATCATAAATCGACATTTATGCACTATAACATAATTTTTACTAATGTTGATCGTGACGCATCTAGTCGGTCACGATTAAAAAAAAAAAATCCGGATGATAGGCCGGTCGGGTTACCATTGCGCCACCCTACATCGTTTGAACTTGTAGTGAAACAGTAGGTATTAAGTATAATAACTTCAAAATTCAACACACCTACCAAAAGTACCCTACCCGAGGAGCGAAAATTACCCATGGTACGAAATACATTCAACTTTTTTTTAAAAATCATTTCTAAAAACCAATACTTGAACCATTAAATCAGTCACCAAACCCTTGTTTTAAAGTGCCAAAAAATTAAAAACCGTAAACAAAAACTGAGAGGAAATTAATTTAAATATACCCGTTTGGGACAGTTATTATCACGATTAAATGCTATCGTAATTTTGTAGGAAGCAGACAAGCAACAAGAGCATAACATAGTCATTCTTGTGGAATTTGCAATCGCATTAATGACCATTTTGGATCAGATAAATCGAGAATCTTTTCAACGATTCAAGCTAAGAATAGGATTAAACCATGGTCCAGTAATTGCTGGCGTAGTAGGAGCACAAAAGCCACAGTATGACATTTGGGGCAACACCGTGAACGTAGCGTCTCGAATGGACAGTTGCGGGATTATGGGTAGAATTCAGGTACCTATAAAATCATTTTAAAATATTTATTTGTCATTAATTATTATTATCACTCCTGTACATTCAACTTAATTTATTATAATATTTATACCGTGTCAAATAAATGCTATTTATTTATCATTATTATTATTACTTTTTTTTTTTTGTTGTTGAGCTTTCATTCATGCAAACATTATTTTGCACAACAATTATATTAACTTACAACAGTTACAACGTACAAAAAATCAAAATTTAATTATATGAACAAATAAATTATTTATTAATTAATTATGACAACCAACATGTAAGACAAAGGTTTAAATAAACTAAATAGATAAATAAATTGTTATTTTTTTTTTTCATTCAGGTCACTGAGGATACTGCGAAAATACTAATGGCTGCAGGTTACGATTGTGAATGTCGGGGCCCGACGTATGTAAAAGGAAAGGGCACGTTGACGACATATTTCGTGAAAACACAATACGATACGAAACCTAAATAGTAAATTTGTATGAAATATTTTTATGTGTCTGTAAAAGATTTCAATTTATTGAATAGAAACTATTATAATATTTTATGGTCTACCGTTTCCTATTTAATAAGGCCAATTTAAATATAAGAATTGGTGAGTCAATTAAGTGGAAATTTCGTAAATATTATGATGTACATAATTTAGGTACAATAATTTAAACATCTATTCAATACCTATATTTGTTGATACATATTTATATTTAAATTGTTTCTAAAATAAATTGTGAGATATCAAAGTTATTTATTAGTTATAAATTTGTATGTATCTGTAGTAATCACACACATAGGCTATAAACAAATTTAAATGTAACTATGAATATAAATATTTATAATAATATTATTAACCTACAAATGTATGAATCAAAATATCGTTTTATTAAAATTTTCCATACGAGTACCTATACCTATTAAGTAAAATATATTATGTTACTAGTTACCTGAGTTTAGGTAGATATTTAGAAGCGACTCAGGCGACCGACTATACTGCACAAGGAACGTGTCGTCCAGAAAGTGAATTTTAGGCGCTTATAAGTCCTACTTTAAAATATGGTCAGAATATTAAAAAAAATGATGAAAACTTAACATAGATAATGTTATTTAAACAAAATATAAACTTTCAAGGTCACATATAAACCTGGCTGCATTTTATTGCTGTCTAAAGTAAAGATCTTATTATAGAACGAAACTTAAACTGAATTCAAAAAAAATGGTAGTCTGTTTTCAATTTTTTAAGCATGTTATATGTTTTCATTTTAATTTTCGTTTAATTGTGAATGAAAATAAAGAAAAAATACCAAAAAATTTTTTGTTTCCGAAATTTTAATTGCGAAAATCGATTAAATATATACTTTTTCTCTAAAATTAACGAAATATGCAAAATATACATTTTTAATGTTCAATTTTTAAACTCAACATTAATTGTAACTCCACTCAGAATCATTTTATTGAAGAAATTATTTATCGTTTCTTTCAAAATGCAATATACCCACCAAGATCACTATTTAAATGTATTAGTTACCTGTATTACATACCAAAAAGATAATACCTATATATTATATTGTATAGTTTAGATGTTAATGAGTTAAAAAAAAATTATAAATCTGGATCTGTCTGTGGTTATTGCACGGAATACCAACAACCAGACAGCTCCTTTTGCGTTGTATTGGACAATATAATGGTTTTTACACAAAAACGTCGGCCTAATTTTTCTTTATCCGAAAATACGATAAAATCGTTTTCGAAAAAAATTGGAGTTGTCTTGTTATTGCACTGACACCTTCAATAATTGGTGTAGTTTCGAGTCAAAATTTCCCATCATTAATGTACCTACAAATTAAATAAGTTGGTATCGAGCACGATTTAAGAGGTGAGATAGTGTTATCAATTTTTGTTAATGTTGGAGAACTACCCCTCCTACATATGATCATAAACAGCTGCTCTCGAGCAACCATTTTATCTCGAATCGTGGTTCATAAGGCAAACGACGATTTGTTATCCTTATCACAACAACGTGATAAATTCGACGACAGAAGCTCAGAATTTTTAATCTTCGACAGAAGGTCGTCGCCCGTGGTTCGCGTTCGTTGTCCTCGGCGACTCGTTAATATTAAAGTCTCGAGGTCTTGACAGCTGAGAAAAAACTCCAATGAACTCGACACTCGGACGTAATACGTGTAAAAACAACCACCAACTACAACCCCGGTGATGATCTACTCGTCAAAAATCCAGGTAATGACGCATTTTTATTTATTTTAAATCATTTCGTACTGCACACCTTTAAAATTTGAAGGAACTGGGCGCGTTAAATTATTAGTGATTATCATCAAACACACTTACCCGTTCAATAATCTATTTCGAAATTACTATTAACGTGTAACGTTTTACATAAACATAAATGTTTAATAATTACTTATTATTATTATTATTTTTTTTTTAATAACATTTTCATTCGATAAAGAATCGAAAAAGATTCTTAACGGTTTTTATCTGATTGCATTTTTTTTTAAGATTTCAATTTGCAAAATGCAGATCGTACTGCACACGAAAATAGAGTTACTGTCGTACGGCGGTTGCGCGCGAGATCTTAGAGAAGGCAATGCGCGCCGGCGCCCTCCGTCGGAGTTAGTACAGCATTCGGTGTGCTCGCGGAAGGGAAAAAATAATCAATACGTCGGTCGGCAACCGCAGTATAAACACAAACACCCTGACCTACATGTCCAGGGACTTTCCCCGGGACGTTGCGCGTGTTTGATGATAAAAATTTGAACACGGCACAACGACGCGTCTGTGTGTTCACGATTAATTATTGTTGGCTCCGCCGCCGCCTTTTCGCTATTTTTATTATTCCTTCGTGTTTTACAACACGAAAAAAAAAATTTTCGCGCTCATAATGTGAGTATAGGTTTTGCATTTTTGTTTTTCATCACCCTCTCATGTCGCGTTCAGTGGTCCGATGATCAGTGGTGTCCGATGCTATTATCCTGCGTTTCTCATAAGCCAATTGTTTGTAAGATTTATTTACGACTGTACAAAGGTAGCTGCAATTTATTTTATATCCACCCAAAATAATTATAATAATATATTTTTCTATACTGCCCTTTCTGCGACGATTTTGTGAATACTAATTATAGATGAAATCTAAACTAACCTGACATTGACCAATTTGATAATAATAATATGCATGCTTAGCATATACAAAATTAAGTACCTTGTTTTCATGAAATAATTAAACTTCTAGTTATATAAAGTGTGGTAAAAAAATATCAATGTTTTCAATTTAATTACACGAGTACACACTTTAAAGTACTTTTTTAACATACCTAATTAATTTCGAATAATTAAGGTGTTTTTTTAGTTGCTGATTTCCCATTAATATCAGTGTACTTTGAATTGTATTTTATTATAGATTAATAATAATTTTTTTTGGACCATTTTATTTACATTTATTTATAATAATATTATGTATTTAAAAAACATTCATTGTGATTAGTCATGTTGACCATAAATAAATAATAAAATTCATACAGGTACCTACTTACATATTTCATTATTTTTTACAAAAAAAAAACTTCACCTTTTATAAAACATGTTTTGTTATGTAATCTTTCAGATTAATTATTTTCTGACCCAATTGCATTGTGTGTCGGTGTCCTATTGAGCAATGTCAATAAACAAAAGATATTTCTTTTTTATTATTAAATTTTCAATTATATAATTCATAATTAAATAAATAAATTCCTGTTTAAATATTTTACTAGGAACGTTATCTTATAGGTATTTGTATCTATTTTAATTACCTTTCTAATAACCATATTTTATTTTTAATATGAATTATTTTTATTTTCAATACCATGTTAATCCTAACACCATAATTTTGTAGTTAGCTTAACCAAAGGAGTCAACTTATCTAACAGCATGGCAACCAAATCTAGTCTAAGATCAAAATGGGACGAATTTGTGGACTCTTCGACAGCCACTGCTGTTGAACTTTCTGGCTCAAGCCAAATGTCAACTGGGGTCCGAAATGTGGTCGGTTGGCTTAAACAGGTATAATATATGTACTTTAGCTAAGTTTAAAGTATAGTTATTATACATTCGTAATGAATAGAAATATATTTATTCTACCAACTTACTATGCTTCTTGATGATTACTAATTTTATAAATAAATTATCTATTAGAAATGGGTTATCTTGTTATATTTCAATTATTATTCATAGTATGAAATATGCACTTACATAAATTACTATTGGAATATGTACATTTAACACTAGTTTTATTATTATAGTTAACATTGTTCAAGACTTAGTTCTAAAATACGTGCTGTTTTTTTAATTTTAATGGCTTGTTAACTATTTATAAATTCAACTAGTGATAATTATACTACATCAACACAAAAATGTACAGCAAAATATATTTTATTATGAAAAGTTATTCTCCTAAACAATTTACTTAATGAATACTTTATTATTTATTATTTTAAAATATTATTTACCTATAAATTGTCCCATAAGGATATTTATACCTATCGCGATATCTCATGAGATAATAAAAATAATCAAATTCTGATTTTTTTATAAGATTCACAGAACAAGAACTTCAATTAATTCATATTTTTATTTTCAAAAAAATTTAAAATAGCCATTTTTACATTATATCATTTAGGTTGGTTTTAGAGTTTAAACACCTGTTAACAAATTTTATAAATTATTATGCATTTACTAAAAAGAACAAAATTTCTGAGGGAAAACATACTGTTTTTGTAAAATATTGCTTGACAAAGAATTAATGGCTATTTAAAAAATTTAAAACTCAAAACAAAATTTCTTTGTCAGTTGATATTTTACAAAATTGATTGCAGAAGCAGTTTTAATTAAATTTTTTAACTTGCTTCTCCCTCCCAAAACGATATTGATATTAATAAGAAAAATTCTTTGTAATTTCAATCAAGTTATTTACAAAAAAACTCAATGGGTAAGGTGATCCCTTTAAAATCGCCACTGTATGACAGTTCTCAAAAATATTGTTCACTGTTGTTTAAACTCTACTAAAATCAACCTAAATGCCATAATCGATATTCTGTGTAATGTAATATTTAGTGATGAGCACTATCATATAGTTCAAGGGTGGCTAAACTTTTTAGCAAAGACCTAATAAGAATACATTTTTCTTTTAAAGATAGATTTCTATACATTTTTTCTTAATAATCATTGAGTATATTGGGTATAATGAATAAATCAAATTTTCTCAGCAGTGAACATCTGATATAATTGGCTAAAAATAAATTCTAACTAAATCAATTTTGAAATCATTTGCGATCGACTGTGGCAACCCCTGGTATAGTTTATACTATCGAATACTATTCAAATATATTTTACATGACCGAATAATAGTTTTCCAATTTAAACTATTGAATAGTTCAAATAGTATTGACTATCAAATAATTTAAAATACTATTTGATTAGGACTATCGAATAGTTCAGTGTCTGTTAAAATGTTTTAACTATTTGAATGGTTATGACATGACTGTTGAATAGTTTGATAGTACCCATCACTAGTAATATTGTAATATTGTTCATTATTAGATGGGAGGAAAAAACAAATATGTGGGTAATCCTTATCATATTTGTTCATAAGCCAAATAATCTTTATCTTTTAATCCATTGGCTCTTTCTTTTCACCTCTTCAAAAAAAAAAAAAAAAAAATTTTGCCTGTTACTTGCAACAAAATAATTATTTGTATGACACAATGTGATTTTGAAAACATGTCTTTACTAAATTCATAATATTGGCTTAGTTTAGAAACAAAATCATAATTACTTACATATTTTTATTTTTGATATTATTACTGTGTTTATTAGTGCATAGCATGAAGGATTTTTAATAAAAAAATTACTTTGTACCTATACACTACTGAATACACGCCTTAATACCTCACTAAAATAATTTATTGCTCATGTCTGATATAATATCATGTAAAATCGCAATCTTACTCCATCATTATAGACTATAATATTTTTTATTATAGACACTCTTCATTTTATATTCATCACAGTGATAACTACCCTCATTTAGATAAATATTAGCATTAAAAAATTGTAGTAACAAATTCCATAAAACCACATACTACTTCAAATTAATGTATTAATATTTTCTATTCTTGCTTTTTCTGCTATTCTACACAATCTCATTACCTTCCAAGAAATTGACTTTTTTATCTCTTTAGTATTTAATTACAAGTAGTTTCATACTTGAATTTAGTTCTTTGATGTATAATCAATGCATTTTTCAATCATAATATCATGATTTATTTAATTTTTTATACATTGTATATTTATTATGTTTAGGCGTCCTTAGAAGTACAGCACGCTAGTTTACGCACGTTAAGTACAATGACTGATCATGTATCTGGTTCAACTCCACCTTTGATAATTCTTCATTTTAATGATGTGTACAATGTTGAACCAAGAGACCAAGAACCATGTGGAGGTGCTTCTAGATTTTCAACTATGATCAAATCATTTGCTCATCAACAACCTATGATATTATTCAGTGGAGATGTGTTTTCTCCTAGTATATGTAAAGATATAATTTTATTTTAAACTTAAACATTTTTTTAAATAACTAATAAATATTTTCAGTGAGTACATTTACCAAGGGTGAACAGATGTCTAAAGTGCTAAATGAGCTTGGCACACAATGCGCTGTTTTTGGTAATCACGAATTTGGTAAGAATTTAAAATTTGAAATTAATGCATATGTTCATTTTTTTTTTTTTTATAATATGTGTATTTTTTTAGACTTTGGCTTGGAAGTGTTATCAGAACGTGTTTCTGAAACAAATTTTCCATGGCTAATGTCCAATGTCGTTGATAACGAAACTGGTAGACCTTTAGGAGATGGTAAAATCACACATGTTTTAGATTGGCATAATAAACGAATAGGGTTAGTAGGCTTAGTAGAACGAGAGTGGTTAGATACTTTAGCTACTATCGACCCAGAAGAAGTAACATTCATAGACTTTGTACAAGCAGGTCAGTCTTTAGGAAAACAGCTCAAAGAAGATGGCTGTGATTATGTAATAGCTCTTACTCATATGCGGATGCCAAACGATATTAAATTGGCAGAAAATGTAGATGAAATTGATTTGATTCTTGGTGGCCATGATCACTTTTACGATATAAAAGAAGTCAGCGGTAGACATATCATCAAAAGTGGAACTGACTTCAGAGAATTTTCTAAAATTATAGTTAACCTTGATGAACCTAATAAACCAATTGATGTGAAAAGAATAGAAATCACTAAAGATATTGAAGAAGATATTGTTATGAAAGAAATTTTGGACTCTTATTTAGGTTTGTACATAATCATTAAAAATAAATCTAATTTCATTTTGTTATCTTTATTCCTAAAATGTTTTATGTGTACCTAAAATGCTAAAATATCTTTATGTT
Source organism: Stegophylla sp. TES_Ste_2020 (assembly GCA_025469315.1). Lineage (NCBI taxonomy): Eukaryota > Metazoa > Arthropoda > Insecta > Hemiptera > Aphididae > Stegophylla > Stegophylla sp. TES_Ste_2020. The sequence goes on from JAIPRM010000597.1 coordinate 23,039, forward strand.
GAACAATTTTTAAACCAAGACCATTGGAAGATACCTTGTTCGCTTTATTTTTTCACTTTATAATAAAATAAATTGTAATAAATTCACAGAAATTTAAAGTTCCTAAAAATATTCAGCACATAATAAATATATATATATGTATATTTTTTTATATATATATATAAATAGTTTTATTAAAATGTTGCATTCTATTATTTTTAATTATTCTTAATAATTTACAGTTAGTGTGTGATCTGAGACATGTTATTTCCCCATATACAGAGTACTCTCGATTATCCGCGAGCGGACTATCCGCTGTCTTCCGCGGAATCATCTACATACCTATATGTGTACAAAAAAATATATATCTTTCCATTATAAATCATAGATTTCATTAGGTTGTGAATTTGTGATAGCCAATTACTCGATAACGACGTAAAATACAATACGCTTGTTTAATATTAATAAATGTTATTAAAAAACTTCAATCATAAGTTAAAAAGAAGAGTTT
>JAIPRM010000597.1:23628-45734 GCA_025469315.1 Stegophylla sp. TES_Ste_2020
ACATAAATAATTTATTATTTTTATTAATTTTTCATTATACATACATGTGTATCTTTTTTAATAATATGTAATAATAATTGTCATTTTCAATTTACAATTTATTTTTTATTATAAAATTTAATTTTGTGGATTATACGTGGGTGTCCTGCCACTCTATTCCACGAATAATCGAGAGCATACTGTACTCTTATGTATTATTATTATTATTATTTTTTTTTTTATAACTTCAATAAATAAAAAATTAATTAATTATATATAGGGCTCGGATTTCAATGCATTTGCATCTTTTTTTATTGGGATATCTTATCCGATGCTTTCCAAGCTACAAATATGTTTCAAGTACTTAGCGATTTAACCACAATAATTTTTTGGGGCATTTTTTTGCATTTTTAGCGGATTTCATACTTTTTAGGGCATTATTTAACGGTTTTAATGTATTTTTTAATTTTTTAGGACATATTTGACTTATTTGTCGTATTACAACTAAAAAAAATTGACTTCATTGAAATATAAGTACTACATAGTAATATAGTACTACGTAATATAAATTATTTTTATTTTGAACTATTTTAACTAATTTAACATTAGGTTATCCAGTTCTTACAATATTTATGTCACACCATCTAATTAGCCGATTTTATTGCACACTACTAAACTTTTATCGGAATATATTATTTTTTACTCATTTTTTAATAATAATTTGAATTTATTTAATAAATAATGATTTTTTGAAAGGTCATTTTTTGATATTTTTAGGGCATTTTTTTGATATTTTTAGGGCATTTAAATCCGAGCCCTAATTATACAGTATAAATTATTTTCTAAAAATAATTATTTTATCTAAATTAATATAATGTAATGGAATTGAATAATATTATGTAAAAAAGGGAAATTGCTCACCTGCAAGAGCTTCCACTATAGCCTATAAGACAAAAATAGTAAATATTGATCTAATGCAACATTTTGTAAAAATTTAACCTAACCTAATCACATGCATTATAATAAATAATATTGATATCAATAAATATTTTTCAGGTACAATGGAAGGAAAAATGAATGAAGTGTTAGGTACATTTACTGTTGAATTAGATGGTCGTTTTAGTGAAATTAGAACTTCAGAAACCAACCTTGGAAATTGGGTGTGTGATGTTTTATTGGCAGCCACGGGAGCAGATTTAGTGATTCTGAATTCTGGTACTTTTCGATCAGACTGTATTCATCCCCCAGGAGATTTTACTTTGGGCGATCTTGTTAAAATTGTGCCAATGCAAGATCCCACTATAGTCATATTAGTCACTGGTAAATAAAATTTTTAAATATCTCTAATATTATTATCTATCTATGTTTAAATATTCATTAAATTTGGATTAAAAAATAATGGTTTCTGTGTCTTTTTTGTCAAAAAAAAATGAGAAATTTAAAAAATGACCCATCTCAAGTACTATCTAGAGGCAAATCCGGTTTCAAAAAATTGCTGATTGAGACTTTTGGACAAGTATTTCTACTTGAAAAAGTGTTCACAGAAAAAAAAAATAAACATCATTGTAAAAACACTAACTTCTTTACTTTGTTCAGAATCTAAAAATAAAATATGAAAATTGACCTCTGAAAAAATTTTTTGTTCCTCGTGCGACATATTATAATAACTAATAAAAAAATTTGTGTTAGTAACATTATTCCATTAAAATTTTGATCAACAGGACAACAAATATTGGGAGCATTAGAAAACGGTGTTTGTAAATACCCTAAAACGGAAGGACGATTCCCACAAGTGTCAGGAATTAGTTTTGGTTTTGATCCAGATGCAGAACCTGGCAAAAGAATTGATCCCAGTTTAGTGAGAATAGGTGATGAATATCTTGTTCCTGATCAATCATATAAATTAGCTACAAAATGTTATTTACATAATGGATGTGATGGATACACAGTGTTGAAAAACTCTCCTATAATTGTACGTTTATAGATTGTATTATATTATAGATATTTTATGGTATGTTTGTATTGTAATTATTTGTGTTTAGGTGAATGATGAAGAATGCCCTGAACTAGGATTAGCTATTCAAAATCATTTTGCTGCTATTCAAATGCGTCAAGGTAAATCACGCCGCTTATCCAAACATAGGCAAAGTTTAGTCACTCTTTCTCGAAGGTTTGTTACATTACTTTGAATTTTATGTATACTGTATGTCTATAAAAACAGGGTCCAGTTTATTTTAACTCAGCTTCCTATATAGATTACTGAATTCTGTTTGCAGAACATAATATTAGACTATTGTATCTTCCTATTATTTACAATTTTTTTTAACTCGTGTATTTTGCGCATGTACAGCACAATTTCACTTTTTTAAATAGTTACCCCTATTTTGAATATCATTTTCAGATTTATCGATTTTTTCAAGTAATTTTGATCTAATAACTATTACTTTAATCCAATATTGGCTGAATGGGAGATATTTAAAAAAAAAAAAATGTATGTACCATAGGGTGAGTACCATATTTCTTAGTTAATCAGTATAGAGTGGACCCATGTTTTAGTGGACACATGGTATTTTAAAATGTAACTATATGTATATTATATATATATATACTTTTTACAGGCATAGCTTGGTAAAATCAATGGAAGGAAATGAATGGGAAGGGGGGCCATCACCTCTCAGAAGAGGATCTCTAACGTCACCGAGTTTGTCCATTCATCATCACGGTTATTCACATTCTCCATCGCCACCGTCTTCTGTTCATCACTTTCATCATCATCACAAAATTAATAGACGTGCTAGTTTCGATGATTTAGAACAGCAAACATGTCAACTGTCTCCAAAAGTTCAGAAAAGAATTGTTAAACTTACTCCACAATTAAGACAAGAGATGTTAATCGATCGACAACGTCTAGAAGATGAATCTATTATACAAGAAGTCGACGAATTAAATAATTCTCCTCCTGGCAGTTTTGACAATTCTTAAGTTACCTATGCATACGTGGGCATTGTAGTAACTACTTACAAAAATTATATTCTTGTTCCTTTTTCAGCCAAACCAATTATTAGGCTATTTTTTTTTTTTTCTTTATCACCATTTCTATTTTATTAATCAACCCTATCAAAATTATTCTTCAGGTTTTTTTTTTTTTTTAATATTTCTATAAAAAAAATTTTAAATTAATTATTGAATTATTACACTGGGTGAAACCTAGTAAATATTGTAAAGTTTTAACGCATCCGGCCTGAAACGACGTCCATTTTATTATGTGTTTATATATTACATTTTGGACACATCTAGTCATAAAGTTTTTTAAATAATTTTATTTTTTTATAATGTAGTTAACTAAAATTATTTGAAAGATATGTTTGTATTAAATGAATATAAATGTAATTACTGTTGTTTAATATAACCATTAATATTTTTAAATTGTATTAAACGTTATAATTATTGTTGACTGTATAAATTATGTTATTAGTATTATGATTACTTTTATTGAGTTTATTCTGTGTATTTTTATTGTGCAGGTCCATTGGTTTAAAGCTAATAAATAAATAATTAAAAATATTATTTGAAATAAAAAAGTTTATTTACTCATTAAAATAATTAATAATATTTTGAAATTCAATGAGATTACACTACATTACATTACAAAATATACAATCATTCCAAATATCATAACTAAGAAACAAATTTATATGCAAATACATATATGTAATGGAATAAGCTTTTTGAAATCTGATGAGAATTGTCTCCAATTTAGATCATTCTTATTATAAAATAACACTAATTTTATTTTGCATATTTTAATGCATATTTGTAGTTTTATAGAGCATATTTTCATTTATAGCACATACTTTAGTTCTATTTTATATTTTTACGTTCACAGCCACATATCGACAAAATTACGATTAGTCGTTATCGTGAATGATAAACACTCCCGTATTATGATATATAATAATATACATAAATTATGTTTATAAATATAAATTAACATGATATGAATATAGTTCAAGCGTTTGATAGAAAATTGGAAACCGATCAGTCAGTGTCGTGCTATATAGGTACTTATCTATGGTGTCGTGGATTTTACGTGTAAAATAGTTTCTGTTACTAGTGATATTTAACATAATTTTAATTCGTAATTTCAAAAATAAATGCATATAACAACATATTTAAAAGAATATTTTTAGGATTTTTATTGCACATTAAATCCGTTCTCTAATCATAACAAAATGCTGTATATTGTAAAAAAATTATAGAATACATAAAAATAAAAATTGTAATTTATTTATTAAAGTTAATATTATATTTTAAGTATAATGTACTTGTTCACTTGCGAATAATTTAGAAAATATTTCAATTAACAACATTATTTACCTTGTCGTCGCAGCCTTGAGAAATGTATTTGGGTGACAGTCAAAATAGCCACACTGTAATTGGCGCCTTGTATTATATTAAATTTAGCATCGAAAAACACAATATAAGATAAGTGAAAAACATTACCTACCTATTAGTGTGCTCGTAACTAGAAATATAAATACACCATAATATTTTTAATAGTCCATAATTCCTTCAATTTTTCCTCAGTCTAACCCCCTTGTAAAATGTTTAATTCATTGTTCGCTTAAAATTTTTTATCATACCAAAATATTCGCAATGAAATTCTCTATCTAGGGCCAATTTTCTTTTATGTACGTTAAAGTGTGTAATATTAGGTAAAACTAACGAATTTCGTCAAAATTCAAACTTCAAATGGTTATAGAAAAAAAAAGTTGACTTACGATTTTCAAGATTTTTTCAGGTCTATTAAACATTTATTTATATATATATATATATATATATCAGTGAGATTATATTAAATTTTCAAGTCTTAATATCAAAAATCAAAAAATATGATATTATATAAAAACTAACAAAAAATGAGAAATTTTCAAACTGATCAAATATTTTTGAAATTTTCATAAAGTGTTTTCGTGACCATATTTAGTAGTTGATGAAAATTTCAAGTTTCTAGCAACATTATTTTTGAAGTTGATGTTAAAAAGCAATTTTCATTTTTACGAAAATTCCAAAAAATAGCATATTTTGCCTTTTATCAGATTTTCCGCGTTTTAGAAAAGATTGTTGAGAAATTTTTTCAAATTAACCTCCGAAAAATGCCATCTAGGTGTGATTTTGGATACATAAAGTTACTGATCGAAACTTTCGGACAAAGTATTTCTATGCGAAAAAGTGTTCACAAAAGAAAAAAGTATGTATATCGCTCGTCTGGGTGTTCTTCGCACGTCGGGTGGGATTCTCTTAACGGATGTATTGAATTTTAAAGAAACGATAAATCGTTTCTTCAATAAAACGATTCTGAACGAGGGAAGTTAATAGTATGAAAAATAAATGAAAAAAAAAAAAATGTCCAAAATTTTTTTTTCACATTTCCAAAATTTTCTCGCGCCAAAATCTTTTTTATATTATTTTCTATCTATGTTTATATTTTCATATAGTTCGGATCAAAAAATGATAGTTTCCGAGTAGTTTTTGTCAAATTTTGGGTAGTTTTTTCCAAATAAAAAAATTAAAGAATTGAGAAATTCAAAAAACTACTTCTCTAAAGTACCATCAAGAGGCAAATCCGGTTTCAAAAATTTGTTGATCGAAACTTTTGGACAAGTATTTCCATACGAAAAGTTGTACACAGAAAAGAAAAAAGAAAAAATAATAAACATCATAGTAAAAACACTAGCTTCTTCACTTCGTTCAGAATCTAAAATATAGCAGCGCACAAACCTAACCAAGTTGCCAAACCTAACAATCTAAGACTGTAACTCAATCGATCACCACTAATGCGATCTAGAGACAAATCTCTGTTGCCCCTAAGTCCGCCATGTTGCGAGACCAAATACTTCTACCACGGTAGTAGTATACCTCGCGTGACACGCGCGAAGCCCAACAGGTTCTTTATCTATGGTTCTTGCCGACTGGCCGGCGTGTGTAAAGTGGTAAACCAATTTCCCAAATAATTTCTTATTTTTACGTTAGGACAAAGTAGTGAAATCCGTCTTATCTATATAGGAACTATGGACGCATCACGCATCTCGCGTTCAAGTTTATTTCTTATGACTTTCAATTATTGTGTTTTCATTCTCTAGTTTTATTAATTTTTCTCTGCTTAACAATGTGCAAAATTGCACTATAACAATACTATCGATTGAACTTGCAACAATAGTATGTCTTTGGCCCGTAGTTTTTGGAACTGGATTTCCGGAAAGCCAGAATTACCGGAATTACCTTCAAATGTAATCTTTGAAAAAGACGTATCAGCAGACAATGATTTTTGGGTAAAAATGTGTTCTCGACTTAGTTACGATTCTGGTCGATTAAATAAAGTATGAAAAATTATTTATTTTTTCAAATGTGTTTAGATATCCTGCGTTCTGGACCCGACCTTGGAAGTAAAATATGTAAACGGTGTAGTGACCAATTTACTGGACACGGACAAGTGTCTTATAAATGGCATTTATTATTACGAACCGAGAACCGAAAGAGAAATTCGTAACTTTCCATACATACAATTAAATAGCCCTGTTAGAATATCTGTATATAGGAAGAAGAACTCTGAAGAAAAGTGGAAAGTCGCAAGCTGCTTTTTATCCAACGACAGTAATTTCCATCAGACAAACTTGTAAGTATAAATATTCACATATACGCCCAATAGTACTTAACTATATTACCTGAAGTATTTGCGTAGAACTAAGCACAATGAGTCGGTCCGGGTTCATCTTGAAAGTAATGAACCGACTGTTGAAATTGATGAGGAAAATCCTATGACTATTGAAGTGTTGGGTGATATGCCCAAAGTTGTAAATTTTGAAGGAGAATCTACAATACAGGTATTTTAATTTTTAATTTTTTTTTTTTTTTGTATAATTAAACTCTTAAACTAGGTTCGGGTTAAATTTATTTCTACAAAAGTTTGTACCAATTATAAACTAACAACAAATTATACAATTTTATATTTTATTTGGGTGTTCTAGATATTGTTAAGGAATAATAGCTATGTTAAAGAACTAGAACTACTTGACTATCAAACTATGACAATAAATAGATCACAATTATACATATTTAATAAAATACAATTGCCATTAAAATTTAATATACAAACTCAACATGTTATTGACATTAATATAAGAGGAAAGTAAGTGTTTGTTACATAATTATGTTAATTTTTAAATAAGTATTAATCTGTTGAAAACTGCTGAGTAAAAAGATAATATTAATGTTCCTATTATTGTTATGTTAAATTTTCATATTAATATTTTATTTTTTAGATATCTCGGGAGGTCTACTGAAAAAGTAATATTTAATTTCAATGATATTATTTATAAAGTAGGCATAAACATTAATGTAACTGATTCAAGAATAGTTATTCCAGTTAATACAGAACATTATTCAAGGACAGAAATTGATATGCGGTACGTGTTAAACTTAATGTTAATACATTCAACTCGCGATATAACTAATTAAAGGGACAGAGAAAAAAGTTTGAACCTTTTATATGTATTTTTTAATGGATATACAGCATGAATAAATTAATTAAAAAAGGGTTTTTCCTTTTTGGAAAAACTGCCAAAATATTATGAAGAGGCAAAAAAGCCATAGGTTGAAAAAGTTTAAATACTTAAAATACTTTTTTTTTGTAGAACTCTTATACACTAAATAACATATATCTTATGTTAATTACAAATAAAATTTTTTTAATAACAAGCTTCTGAAGTGTAAAAATTCATTACATCGTGAGTACTTTGGCAAAAATAATTATATAAAGAGGACTAAACTCATTTATTTTTTCGTTAATTATGAGATTTTCAAAAGAAAGACCATTTCATTCGTTATACCACAAGTTGACTATATTTAAAAAATGTTAATTTGTCGAGTTAATCATAATTTATTTTGTTAAAACTATTATAGAAAGTTATTTGAATTTCAAGATGATAATATAATTCGTGGAGTTAAGAAAGCTAAAAGAGTACAATTTAAAGCTATTCGATTAAAACCATATAGTATTCCATCTGCATTATTAAAATGTTATCAGGATGAAGATGGAAAACTTTCGTAAGTAAAACTACTTTTTTATTACTTTTGTTTTTAATTTATATATATGCTTTATGTACACTTATATTGGTTATTTTTAGGTATTTTACTTATAAATCTGACTAATACAGCTCTATATTATATTTATTACAGCTATATTTATGTTATAAATTTATTAATAGTATAAAACAATGATCTTCAACCTTTTTGACTAATAACCCATGATTGAATAAATCTATTTTCCAATAGATTTTTGGCAAATTTTCGGTAATTTTTCACCCCAAAAAAATTGAAGAATTGAGAAATTAAAAAAATGTCCTCTCTTAAGAAACGACTAGAGGCAAATCCGGTTTCAAAAAATTGTTGATCAGAACTTTTGAACAAGTAGATCCATATGAAAAAGAGTTCATAGAAAATAAACATCATTGTAAAAACACTAGCTTTGAAGAATTTGTATATTCTGAGAATAATCCTGTACAAATAATTTTTTTTTATTTAGTTTTGTATTGTAAAATTTAGAAAATTCTATATAGCCTATAATGCTTGCTATTCAAACTATTACTTCAATTATTATTCTGTATAATGAACTAAATAATAATCTGAATCATTTATTAAAGAAATTGATAAATGATGATATATTTTAATTATCTGGTTATTTATTTTATTTAGAGTGACCTCGAAAATTAAAGAAAATATAAGTAATTTATATCCTGCTATTCTCGAATCAATTACTTACCAAAACTATGTACAAAAATTTCATATTCTTTTATTTATGGAAGAAATAACTGTGAGTATTAAGTATATTAAGGAGAAATAACTATTACAATATTTTACCGATAAAATATGAGGTATGTTCAATAAATAAGCAAACTTTATAAATAAAACCTATCGTAATTTGTTCTACATCAATACACTTTTCGTCTGTAACAGTGTATTTATCTTGTCTTCATTTTCATTGATTAATAAAACATCCTTCACAGTAAGCTCTTGAACTTCTCGGTGGTTCCTACATCGTACCAGTTGTGCTCCCTCATGATCATTTCACATTTTGTGAATAAAAAGAAAAATACAAGAGACTAAATCTGGTGAATATGTGGAGGGATCAAGTGTTGTAATCGAATTTCTCAACTTTTAGTTTACTGTTGGAGGTTTTGGGACAATTTTAATACACAATTTTTCTAGTACTAATTTTTTTGTGAAAATAAGGTGTACAGACCATTTTTCAATACTTAGCATAACAGCCAATATCTGGACAGTCGATCCTTCAGCCGACGTTCGACAAGGCAAGCACCAGAGAGACTGCACATGTTTTATGTTTTAGTCGTCACAAGTGGTTGGAGGACATTTTGATATGGCATCGTCTTTGCAGTCTCTCTCTATAAACAGTGTTTTAACATTTCATGAATTTCTAGCGAGGTTTTTTCCAAGTTTCTCCCAAAATTTGATGATCAATCTTTGTTCTTTTATCTTCATTTCAACAATAGATAAAACAAAACACAAACACTGCTCATACACTATTTGTAATAATATGCACAGTCTGCCGATTACTGCTGTACTATCAATAATTGTAGTGCGTGCTCAGAATAGTAAGATGCTGAACTTTATGAACCGTTGTAGATTACCAGTTTGCGTATTTATTGGATATACTTTGTATGTTCATACTATTCCAATAGTATGTTGATCTTAGAAATAGTTTCATCAAAATTAACTTTAGGAATTAAAATTAACTCCCTTCCTGTTCCGGGCGTCCACTACTGATAATGATATTTCTAAGAAAGCTATTCATTATTAGTGCCACAGTAGTAGCATAGATTATGTTATAAACTTATATATCATCAGCAGTAATAGACTGCATGTATATTATTCTTTATTAATTTATGTAATTCATTTTTAACCCTGTAGTAATGTATTTCGCTGTCAAAGTATGACCCAGAGATTTTAGTTTGAATGTTGTTATTTACCCTTAAACAAAAATTAAATCTTGTTATTATACTTTTAAATCTCTTCATTCAAAAGATAACGCTGAATTTTTCAAATTTCAACCAAACTAGGTCTCGGGCGTGATATACAAATGTAATAGGTAGTGCCACTGGTTATATGACAGTTAATATATTTATTTACATTAAAAAAAAAATTTTCTATGCTATATTATGTTTATTAATCATGTAATTCATTAATTTAGTTAACCATTGCTCTTCAAAAATATGCACATGACAGAATACATTTTGAGACTGCTGGTGAATACTTAGTTTTAAAAATATCAGATCTCGCTGAAAGTCGTCCTTCAATAATTCCTGGTGATCGAGTTATAGTTACAGATCCACCAAACTGCACCAAAAGACTAGGTAATGTTTTTGCCTTAGAAAGTCTTTGTAGTACACTAACTGCCTAATAATAATTAATTTAATAAGAAATAATAATTTTGACATTTTTTAGTCAATCCTGTTGTAATTTATAAAAAATTTTAATTCATATAACTTATGGTATTGATTTAACAATAGGCGAATCTGGATGTTATGAAGGCATTATTCATAGAGTTTTGGCAGATGAAATACATTTGAAGTTTGATCCAGAATTTCACAATACCTGTGGTCATTGGGATTTTAGTGTACAATTTTGCCAATCGAGAACAACCTTTCGTAAACAGCATCAAGTCATTGAAGAATGTTGGAAGAAAACCCATTTGGGTGAAGCTTTCTTGTTCCCATATAGAGATTCTTTGGATTATCAACCACCAAGATTAGAAATTTTGAGTCTTAATGAAAAAAATTCAAACATTGATAGTACAGATAATTTAAATGATAACAAAGCTCTGTTGCCCAAACCTAAGGTTGTACAGCGAATCAGGTGGTTTAATGAAAAGTTGAACAAAGAACAAAAAAGTGCTGTAATCAACATCCTTAAAGCTGAAGGAAGACCAATGCCATATATTATTTATGGTCCACCTGGCACTGGTAAAACTATGACATTAACGGAAAGCATCATCCAAGTATACAAAGAATTTCCTAAAAGCAAGTGAGTATTTTTATTTTTTTATTTTTGACATCTAATTAATGCAGTGAAGCTCACTAATTCTGGTATTCATATTTTACTAAACAAGTCGAAGCATTATTTTTCATAGTTCTTACATTCAAACATACATAGAAATAGACGAAGGAAAATTTTATGACTTTCTCAAAACATAATAAATGTAAATAATTTTTAAAGTCATAGTTCCGCAGCATATATTGTTATTTTAAATTTATTGTGATCCTTTTACCGCATTAAATATTTCAATATGTATTTTTGAGTTTTTGTAAACATATAAGATTTATATTTTATTATTATGGTAGTGCAGTAATGACAAATTGTCTGATCTCAGGTGCCTAAAATTAACTATTTTTTTTTTTTTTTTTTTATCATTATTCTCTGCATACTATAAACTTTGAAAATATTTCAAATAAAATTTTTTTATATTTTAATTATTTTATATGTAGTAAACAAATAAAAGATTGTACATGTCTTAGTATGTTGACACAGTCTACGTTGGTAGTGTTAAAACAGCGATTCTTAAACTGGGGGGGTCATCAACAAATTGTTTAGGGTCGCCAATATATTAAATAACTAGTTGTTTTAGATTCTGAACGAAGTGAAAAAGCTTATGTTTTTACAATGATGTATATATATATATTTTTTTTTTTTACTGGAAACACTTTTTTGTATAGAAATACTTGTCCAAAAGTAAGGCTAGGGACTTATAGGAGTTATAGCATGTTTTTCAATAACTATTCAAAAACATAGTTAAATAATATAGAAATGTGTTTCATAATACCCGGAATTGTATGCTATCATTTTTAATTCGCATATTTTGTATATTTAGCTCTTTTTGCGATATTTTTCAGTACTCAATATAAATTTTCTTGATATTGGAAAAAAAATTACTAAAAAGTGATTAAATATTATTTGATATTTGATATGTTTAAACTGCTTAAAGTCAAGGTTAAGAAGAATAAAGATTAAAAAAAATAAGAAATTCTTAAATAATAGAAGAAGAATTAATAATACATTCAATGCAAATTTTAATTTAAAATTTATTGTGTCAAAATAAAATTAATGTTTTGTAAGAGTTTATTTTAGCATTTTGCATAATTTAAGAGCATATTTGGTAAATTCTATAGCATATTTGCCACATTATTAGAGAATAAATACATGCATATTATAAGTCTCTAGCTCTAGTCATAGATAGGTATGTACTGGAAAATGAGTGTAAAAAAATACTTGATAAATTTTTGAAATCTGGCCTCTAATGTACCTAAAAATTTGATTCATTATCACTAGGCCATCTAGGCTCTTTTTCATTCTCAATGTATTTCTATGGGTTGGTGGTGTCCTAGTGTAGCAGAAAAGAGATAAGCAGCTCATAATTTATGTTTTTTAATTAATTATAAATATCATTAATAAATTAATGATATTATTATTTTATTAATTATATACATAACAATTTTTAATGTTTTGCTAATGAAATTCTAATTTTAACGTTTCTAACAATTTGATTTTATTCAAATTTTTCACATACTTTCAAAATTGTTTTGAGTGTCACCTTGGGCCCACTTTCTGTGGATTTTTCATCCCCGTGGTTGTGTGATTATTAATGGGCAATTATATGGTATTTACATTACTAATGTGAAGACCTTTGAAGATTATGCATAAAAATATTGTAAGAACTAATGAGTTGCTTATTACGCCCGATTAAACTATTGACTATATTTTTGCGTATCCGCATTAACATTGTGTAATATTTAATTGTTATTAGATTATTAATTTGCGCTCCAACAAATACTGCTGTTGACATTCTCCTAGGAAAATTAATCAACTCTGGTTTGTTTGACAAAACTGTATTGAGGCGTATAGTTAGTTACACTTATTATAACAGCACATCTTATAACATGGACTACGATGAATACGTTGTTTTACCCCAACTCGAATGTCATGAAGTTGATGAAAATGGTAAACATTGTGTATTTTGTAATAGATTAAATGAAATTATAAAATTTTAATACGTATGTTTTGCAGATCCGAAGTTAATTCGTAAAAACGAAATTCTTAAATTGAGAATTGTTATGGTTACTGAAGGCACAGCTGGCTTACTGTATGTGATGGGCTTGCAATGTGGAACATTCTCTCATATATTTGTTGATGAAGCTGGACAGTCAACAGAACCAGAAATATTGTTACCACTTTGTAAGCATACTAATATCGCAGATAAGACAAACATACATTTCATTATTACTTGAAATGTAATCTGTGCTAATATATTATTTGTATGATTTCATTTTCTCAATTTATTTCACAGCACTTTTGGATTCACAAAGAGGAGGACAAGTTGTGTTAGCTGGAGATCCCAAGCAGTTGGGACCTGTTGTACTGTCAATATTAGCAAAATTTAATGGTTTGGGACAATCCATGTTAGGTCGTTTTATTAATTATCCGTTATATCTAAAAGATCCAATGATTTTTCCTGAATATAATGGTTATAATCCAAAAGTTATAACATATTTGATTCAAAATTATCGATCACTCCCAGAAATTGTACACCTTTTCAGCAGTTTATTTTATGAATCATCATTATTGCCGACGGTAAGTGATAAAAATAAAAAAAAAAAAAAATAAGAATAATACAAATAGGCTATAATCAAAAAAATATATATATATTTTTTTATAATTGTAGAAAATAGATGATAATATAAGAGAAAATATGGTATTGAAGGATTTGAATGAAAATATTCACTGGAACAACAGTTGTAAAGGATCGGTTATTGTACATGGCATCGAAGGTAAAGACTTACAAGAGCCTATCAGTCCTTCATGGTTTAATCCCCATGAAGCCTTCCAAGTATTGTTATATTTTACAAAGTTAATCAAAGCAGGCATTTTGGCTGATGACATTGGAATTATCACTCCTTATAGCTCTCAAGTATGACTTTAAGAGATTTGACAAAATATTTTACTCTGTATTTAATACACTGTTATATGTCCAGGTTTCCAAAATTAATGAGCTACTAAAAATGTACCATCCTGATATTAAGTTACCCAAGGTGGGTACAGTTGAATTGTTTCAAGGACAAGAAAGGATGGTTATAATCATATCAATAGTCAGAAGTAAATCCTCAACAGCAAGAGAAAAGGATAAGAAATTTCACATGGGTTTCCTTGCAGCCGATGAACGTACCAATGTCGCGTTATCTAGGGCAAAAGCATTAGTTATCATTATTGGAGATCCGTCAACAATGCTCCTAAATAAAAGTTGGAAGAAGATATTGTATCATTCAATCTCAAAAAATAGTTACATTGGTTGTAGTGTTCCTACCAGCAATTAGAAAAAATCGGATTTTTGAGTTTTCATTGTTTAATGTTAAAAAAATTTTATATGTATTATTATTATATAAGTATATTATCATCTTGTATATTTTGTTTAATAAATAATTTGAATTTTTTCACATCCTCTGTCAGTGGTTCTCAAAATCTTTATGTTCACATCACATTTTTTATAACACTATGGAACATTATAGGATATAAAAAATTATAATATAATTTAAATATATTTAATTTTCATAAATTATTTTTAATATATGAAGAGTGAATGTGTCAAACATAGTATGTGCCAAAAAATACAACATTTAAAATAATAAACATATTGTGTAAAAATATATGCTATGTATTTACATAATATTTATAGCCTAGATAAGTTCCATTATTATATTTTTCATTTTATAATATTAGTTAAAACTTAACATTTGTTAGTGACAGTTACAAGTGCCGGATCTTTTAAGATTAATGTTCCAAGTACCGAGTAGTGTGATTATTGTTTCAAAGTAACTATATTTTATTGTAGATAACTGAGAATCGCTCTTTATTTCATATTAATAAAACAAAATAATAATTTTAACATAAAATAAACATGTTTTCTTCATTTAAAAATGTAATTAAAAAAAAAAAAAATCAATACTTTTTAGATTCTGAACGAAGCGAACGAAGAAGCTTATGATTTTATGATAATTTCATTTTTTTCTCTTTCTGCGAACAGTTTTCAAATTTCTCAATACATTTTTTAAAAACAAGGTAATTCTGAAATTGATAAAAAATAGCAAAATATGCTGTTGCCAGAACTTTTATAAAATTGACAATTACTTTTAAACATTACTTCAAAAATAATGCAGCAAGAAACTTGAAACATTCATCAACTAATAAAAATAGTTACGAGTTTACGTAAAATTACACATTTTAATGTACAAAAAAAAAAAAAATGGTTCAGCCAATCTATTTGAAACTTAGTAAATAGGTGGATAATTTTATTGTAAATAATTTTATGCAATATATAAATTTAATATAAATTTGTTATGGATGAATAATTAAATATTGTACAAGATTTTGATTGAAAAAGAAAAATGGAGAATGTAACCTACCGAGGAGGGAAGACACCCCAAGGTGCAAAAGTACATATATTTTCTTCATTTAAAAATGTAACTTTAAAAAAGCGATACTTTTTAATGATTTTTATCGTAATATTATGCTTGCGCAAGGCACTTGAAATGAAATGGACACTATGTATGAACACAATTTTGAACTAGTAATAAATTGTATTGGTACTTGGAACACATACAGAATTGTTGCCTTTTATACACAGAACATAAATAAAAAATTAAACAATTTTTCATTTTTTTTTTTTTTTAGGCACATAGAATATTTGACACATTCACTCTTCGTATAATATAATTAAAAACTAAACGAGATATTAGGCTTTGTTTGTTTTTATAATTTAACTGATACAAGGAAAATATGGATGACAGTATTATCTCATTCTCCTAATCCAAAGTCTGTTTTTCTTTTTATGATTTTAATATTTGTAAAGAAAAAAATTGTGACTTGCTAAAGTATGAAATTGAAATTCATAATAAAACTATGAGAAAATATTGATGCCTAGCGACTAATTATTTTTCGCAATATTGTACATTTGTCAATAAACAAAAAGTATAATTAATTTTGATAACGAAAATTAAATATTGGGTTATGACAATTTTAGACTCTGAGTGGGACAATTATTTATTTATTTTTTCTAACCACATCAATAAATTTATTTTCATTTTCATCAGTTAATAGTGGAATATAAAACGAGCTGAGAATTCCTTAAAAATTCAATTCACCCACACCCCAAGGAGCAAAGATTACGCATGTTGCAAATTATGTCTGGCTTTTTAATAATAATACTACATACGTGTACCACGGTCGAGGCACCTTACAGACAGTTTGCGGAACACTGGTCGAAAGCCACTGTCAAATCAATATAATTAATGAAATGATTTTTCGAGTCGTATAAAAAAATAATAATTATAATCATAATCATACAGAATATATCTGTTTTATAAGAATATATTCTTGTTACTATATAACACAAAAAAATAATTGTCAATTTCGACAATAAAAAATTTCAGTATATTAAATACTGAAAGGAGTTTGTTAATATATAAATAATCAAGAGTTTCACAAATCAACTTTAGGAGTGTGTCCACTATTTACAGGTATGGCATTTAGTTCAGTTCGCATACACAGGAACTCTGCACAAATGCACGTGATTGCAGCACATGCAGCATTAAGCAACCACCAAAACGGAGTAGGTAGGGTTCCATTGTACCATATACAAGCAGCTAAATGTATGATGTGTATTGTGCAAGAAAAGTCCAAGCACAATCGATATCGTTCAACGATACGCCAAATGAAAGTTGCCCTAAACAAAAACAATTTTGTACATACAAACAAATTACAAAAAATTGGATGTGCACACTGTACACTTACCCACTGAGTGCGTTCAGTGCAAACACGGCAATCACAAATTTTTCATTAACCATGTTGTTCAATTCCTATACAGTAATAATGCAAGCATGATATTTTTGTACTGCAAATGCAATGATGGAGTTTAGATTACTTTGAATTCAAAAATAATGTCCAACGATCTGGAGGTGCCAACCATGTAGCTGATTATGGTGACCCAAATGCACATGGTGAAATAGTAAAGACACTGGACTGACACTATTTGAGCAATGATCAATACGGGATCCCATACGGTTATGCGAAATTGTCCGGTGCCAGTCGACAAGCGACTGTATGATGCCGCTTTACTAGAAATTAAACAAAAGGTATTAATTAACTGATGATACTCGTTTATGCTCTCATAAGTATCTCAAAAACTTATTACTTAAACTATTACTGATTTTATATTAGTTTGCGATTACAATTTGCCTTCAGTTTGTAGTAACGCTGATACATATTTTAATGATAAATTATCATATTTTCACTTTTTTCAATATAACCATGGGGGTATATCAGTGGTTAAAGTGGGAAAAACTAGGGGAGCTACAGTTTTCTAAAAAATGAGGAGCTTTCCTGAGTCAAGCCGAATTACCTCCTCTCAAAGGCTAAAAATTATATTGATCATAATAAGCAAATTGCAATTTTACTCACTTGGACTATAGTCCCCCCTCATCTTACGCCCACGTTTCTTTGGACTAGCGTTCAAAATAATTTTTAAGACATCTAGGTCATAAATACAATTTCCAAAGACAACCTTATTCAGAATATAATAATGTAGGCAGATTTTTTTTTTTTTTTATTTGTTCCATTAAATAAAATATGTATATCAAATGCTAAATCTAAAATTCTTATCGAAATTACTCCATAATTTTATTGATTGCCCCGAACTTTCAAAACAAATCAACTCTAATTAATTCTAGAAGGAAAGATCCATTTTATATTATGTTTAATATTAATACTAAATACTTATCACAACACTATCCAGTGAATGTATTAAAGTCAATAGGAAATTTTACTAATAACTTAGACCTATTTAATGTTGTTACCTTAATCAAGTTATTCACTTATTTATTTGTCATTTAAGTTTTATTTTAGATTTTTAAGACGAAAAGAAATACTTTTGCATATTTATACAGTTATTACTATGTAATATAAGTATATATATATCTATTATTGGAATATTATTTCGTGAAATTATTATTAGGTATTATTATTATTATGATAATAGGTACTCGTGGAAATTGTATCTAGTAAACTTATAGTTGAGACTATAATAAAACATGGCGTTTTACTCACTCGGTTCCAAATTTGTTCAATATCGACCACAACGATATCGACATGACCGGGAAATGGAACGTCCTCATAAATACAACCGCCCGCGTGCGTTGTTATTTCACACGAAAGTACTCAGTAAAAAAAAAAAAAAAAAAAAAAACGTCGAACGGCCACTATAGAATGAAAAACGTCCGAAGAGAGTATAAAAGCTTAGTCGAGCCGTGAAGTGATGTCAATATAAATGACGAATAGTCGTGAGCTCGGCTCACTGGTCGGTGGACTGCATAGCACACGGAACATATGCAGCGTATTACGTATAATATTAAGATATAATATTTAACGGTATAAAACTGTCCAACGGAATACTTTAGAGAAATCTAGTCAACGGACTACAGAAGTGTAAAAAGTTTATATTATTAAAGTAAAATGCGAATTGAATGCCATTCTTATCTGAATGCAATGCAAACTTCATAAATATGTGTTATTTTTCGAATATTATTATCACCACATACTGATAATATATAGGCTCTCTAATCACAGAACAATTCTGTGCTCTAATATTATGTAAAAAATGTACACGAACACTTGAGAATGTTCATGATAATATCTATATTATAAGTTTTTTATCGTTATAATTATTATAGAAATTCTATTATTTATTAAATTAAATTCTATTAAGTATTTGATTATGTCCCATCCATGTTTTTATTATCTATGCACTTATCACCACATTGTAAACAAATGGCCCATAGATAATATAAACATGGATGGGACATATTATTCAATATTGATGCCGTTTGTCTACGTTTGGATATAACGCCACTATTACTAACTCTTGTTGATTTATTTATTTTACAATAATTATTATTGAAATAAAATCATTTAAACGAAAAACATTTTATTTTATTAAATTGTTTTGTTTCACTGGTATCATCTATCACAATATTATAAGCAAATGGCCTCAATTTCATAACATTTTAATCAGGCACGTACACAAAATAAATTTTCGGGGGGTGTTCGTTATAAAATAGTAGTATTATACGTACAATGTACATATATAAAATGACTGAACAATGCTGCAATTAAGAAATTTCGGGGAGGGTTTGAACCCCTAAAACCCCCCCTTGTATACGTGCCTGATTTTAATTAAATTTTAATAACCGCTAATGAGACGTTTATGTCCTATTCAAGGTGGATTTATAAGGTGTAATAAGGTGAAAATTTAAAAGACGTGTCACAATAATTTAAGCTGTTGCTATTATATACGTTTATTATTTAAATTTCAACTATCAATTAAATATAAATATTACAAGAAAACTGTTTTTTTTATATATATATATATATATATATATATATATATATATATATAAAATTAAGATTAAAGTTTAAATAAACATGAATCAAATTTGGGGAAGGGGTGCTGAGCACATCCTGCAAGCTCCTTCCAAATTGCGCCTATGTAATGCATGATATTTATTTTTAATTTTATTTCCTATAATATATTAATGAAAGGCATTATTTTTAATATACCATTGCTAACTTATAATTAATTTAAAAATAATAAGCAGGTCTCTGGATGTGCGAATTAATATTGTACTACTATTAATAATTCGATTGTGTGCTAATGTGTAATTTTAATTTTCTTGCAAAAGCTGGTCAGTGCTCATTGTCAATGTGTATTTTATACTCAGGTAACGTGTTCCGTAATAATAACAGTTAGGTACTTAATAATAACTGGAGGCCGAAAATTTATCCACTAAAAAAGTACCGAAATATGCATGCACTTAAGCGCTTAAAAAATATATGCGCTGAAATCAGCCCTTAAAATGTGGTGTAAACATTTATAAATATAAGTATATAAAAATGCTTTTTGTGCTACAATTTTTATTTTCAAAATAACAATTCGCAATCATAGACTGATAGGTTTTCAAAATATGTAAATGAAGGCTGATTAAAGGGAAACATGATATTTTGTACACAGAAAATCTCCGGCTTCGCGTCAACAAATAAAATTAGTGCAATTATTTTAAAATATTATAGGTACTAAATCATCACATTAATCATCTGATAGATCATCCATTATTATGTTTTCTTATCTCGAAATTGTTTTTGAAATTGTATGTAATGTCTCAGAACGCCCAATCGTAGCATAATATTAATTGCTGGTTTGGTCAAAATCGAACCGAATATGTAGAACGATAATGTATAGCAACTATATTATACAAGTTTTACATTTTATTTTACTGAGCCTAGAGGCGGCCTATTAAGAGTAATTTATTTTGATAGTTACTTACGTAACATACGCGTATAAGCAGTAAATACGAAAATTTTGAAAAATAAAAAAAACCTAGAAATATGCAATCATAGGCAAACATTTTGTATATGGACTTATTATTGTATAGGTGTATGTAATTCGAATTTATATATTCCGATCTAGCAAGTTTTCGATCGAGTCAGTAAAAACATATGTCGTTAGGTTAGGTACTAATGTATATAAACTTTCGGGTCCTAATAATAACATAATATAGTGCGAGAGAGGGGAGTTAGACGAGCCGAGTGCGGAGTGGGAATATGCAAATTCGCAGGTACAATAATTGAATAATATAAGGTTGCGACAAGGCCACACCATATTAGGTTAATTATTCCGTACCAACTACCTACTCGTAGATAATAAAAACAAATTTTTTTAAACAAATAATTTTTATTTTATTTACGTTCAAACATACGTACACACTGTTAAATATACATATAGACTGCATAGCTGCAGTACATAATATTATACACATACTATAATGTAGCGAGATGACATCGTGTGATCTCACCCGCTGCTATAGCTGATGTATCGCATAAAAAAAAAAAAGAAAACATTAAACAAGACGTATAAAACAACATAATAGATTAATAATTAAATAATGGATATTGTTTAAAAACGATTATTTCGTAATAACAAGTTGATTTGTTTCTGGAGAACGCTGCTAATTATGTTACACCCATCAACTAGCTATCAAATTTCAATAACTACACGATGTGAGAATGGTAAAAACAAAGCGTCTCATTCCTATCCCTTCCCCGTATTGCAGTAGTTCAGTTAAGTGCTTAAAGTGCAATATGCCACTACAACTGATAACTACTACTCAGCGACTCAATCGCAGTTAATGTACAGTTGAGTAAACATTGTATATTTACAGTATACATTTTGTGTTAAAAATATATTTATTTATTCCATTATTTTAAATAATGGTGAGCAAATTATATATATATCTATTAAAAAAAAATTGAAAACAAATATTATGATATTATATACTTGTGTTTTATTTCAGTCTGCCAAAAAATATTTAAAACAACTTGAAAATGAAAGGGGACAATTTGTAATAAATGCACCAATAAGAGATCTTCCGCCTAAAACATCGTCTTTTTATTGGAACAATGACGGAAATAAATATAAAGTATTTATTCCCACCGAAGGCCGTCAGTTTTACTACAATTTAGAAGAATACAACATGGACGACATTAACAATTTAGGAAGCATGGATGAAAAGTTAGTACAACAACATAAATGATAATAATGATAATTTTCATAATTAATTCCACATAATTCAATAATTAAACTACTAGTCATTAACCATAAACATATTAATTATATATTAACATACATATTAAATTAAGGGGGAATATCCGATATTATTTTTTTACAAAAATCATTGGTTTCAGTAAACCTATTGTTAAAACTAAGTTTAAGATGAAACTTAAAAATATTTAAAAAATTTTTTACTTATTTTTTTTATCAGTAAATACAGTTTAAAAAGCCGGACATACTTCGCACGATGGGTGTACTTCGCACGACGGGTGGTATTCTCTTGACGGGCGTATTAAATTTTAAAGAAACGATAAATCATTTCTTCAGTAAAACGATTCTGAACAAA
>JAIPRM010000598.1:0-28174 GCA_025469315.1 Stegophylla sp. TES_Ste_2020
CCTTTGTTCAGAATCGTTTTACTGAAGAAATGATTTATCGTTTCTTTAAAATTTAATACGCCCGTCAAGAGAATACCACCCGTCGTGCGAAGTACACCCATCGTGCGAAGTATGTCCGGCTTTTTTGCTTTTTTTTTTTTTTGGAGTATTAAAATCCCCGCCCTACTCACATTAATACGCATAGGAAAGTTATCTTGCGGACCGGCATCGTCACATTCACTCCGGAATGATTTTGAAAACAAACGTTTGGCGGTCACCTTATTTTAGCATTAACGTCTGCGACACAGAAATCTGTAATTTTATCACTAAATGTCATACATGCAATATTTTCACTTGTAAAGTAGCAACAACTCGAAGCAGCAAATTATTCCATAGGTGTCAACATTACTTTAGTCATAAACGCAAAGCAAATTCGAAAAATGTAATTTTTTAAGTGCCGTTGCCGAACGGCTTACAAAATGAAATCATTGAAAATAAGTTATTATCATAGAATTTAGAGATCAAAGTTGCCTACGAATGAATATACAATTAATATTTTTATTTTGACGTATAAGTTAATTTTGAATTACTACATTTTACAAAGCATGAAAAATATGCTTAAGTTTCTAGAGGCAAATCCGGTTTCAAAAAGTTACTGATCGAAACTTTTGAACTAGTATTTCCATACGAAAAGTGGTACACAGAAAAAAAAAATAAACATTATTGTAAAAACACTAGCTTCTTCACTTCGTTTTAGAATCTAAAAAAATATATTTTACTCTATCACTACAGTGATGTGACATCAATTTTGGCATATTGAGCCATGTTAATTAATCTCAGTTTTTGCATTTCACTACGATTTTGTACGCGAACAAAAATTTCATATCGGAATCTGCGCTTTTTAAAGTTGACAACGCTCATCTGGACTAATAGTTTTTACATAAATAACGTCAGTTTGCAGTTCTTGTAAAATATTATAAATACAAGTATGGTATGTGAGTAAAAACATTTATTACAATGACTGTGAAAATATAAAAGATGATGAACGATGAACTTTAGGTTTTTACACGACGCTATTAATAAAATTGGCGATAAGTAATAATAAATTAAAGGCCTGTCAGACATTTTAATACCCTGGCGAATTTTACTACTTGGACACACTCATAACTGAAACCGTGTTGCACAGAAATGTTAACCTTAAATTTGTTTTGACGTAAAATATGCTTGAGAGTAATAATTTACTACAGAGAAATTTTGACCGAAAATATGGTGAGCACAATTTACTATTTTCACCCTTAAATGGGTGCAATTTACGTTTGACCAATTAAAATGACATTACGTATGACCATTAAAATAGAAATCATACAATTTAGCCGCCAGCTGCGTCCGAATTGAGTCCAAAAAACTGAAAAAAAATCATTAATTGATTACAGGAATAAAACATAGTACTATATTAATTGAGTCCAAGGAACAAAAAACTGACTATGCTAATTATTGAGTCCCAAGAAAAAAACTGACTGTAACAATTGAATCCCGCTGGTGTTTGCTATATAAATATTACAATAAAATCATATTTTCCTTTTCATTTATGTCTTTACTACAATATAAAATAAAGTAGAAAATAGTACTGTCTATACTTATTATTAAAAATGTTGTTTTTAATTATGCGTTTAAAACAAGGGGTCTTCTTTTGAAAATTTTGTTTTTAACAAGTCGTGAAAGACTTGGTCTTGTTGTAAATACATATTAGGATTGTTGTACAGGATTACATTTATAAGATAAATTCTGTCAAATTTTTAAAATCAATAATTTAATTTTTGCTTGACATACTCGTAGTTTCAATCTCCATCTTCGTGCACGTATCAAACTACAGTAACTATTTTGTAGAATAATTTATGATGTTGTATTAAAAGTAATTAGAAATTAATGTGTTTAAATACAGTAATTAATAATAATATAATTTTATAGACAAAAAAAAAACGGACATACTTCACACGATTGATATTCTTCACTCCTTCGGTTAGATACTTTTGGTGGGTGTATAAAATTTTAGAGAAGTGATAAATCATTTCTTCAATAACACGGTTCTGAACGAAAGAAGTTAATAATATAAAGAACAATAATAGTCGTCATTTTCAACACGACCACCAAGAGTATCTGATTCGAAGAGCGAAGAATATTCGTGATGCGAAGTATGTCCGGTTTTTTTGTCCATTCTATACTTTACTTTACTTTGTTTTACTTCACTTTACTTTACTTTTTTTATCTAATAAATAAAAAAAAAAAAATTAAATGAGAAAATATGTTCAAATTTTTTTTTCATATTTTCAAAATTTTCTTGCGTCAAAATGTTTCTTATATTATTATAAATCTTTCAGATTTTAAAAGGAAATAAAATTTAATGTGGAAAAATGTGTATTTAACAAAATAACCAACATTGTTTTTTCACATTTTCAAAACTTTCGAACCTAAAAGTATTTTTTTCAAACGTCAAACTTACAATTATAATAGCGTTTTCATAGCGATTTCTCCCTAGTTTGGTGATCCGTAGGGTTAGAGACTTATAGGAGTTAGCATATTTTTCAAAAATCATTCAAAACAATATAGCTAAGCAGTGTAGAAATGCGTTTCATAACACCAGGAGTTGTGTGCAGT
Source organism: Stegophylla sp. TES_Ste_2020 (assembly GCA_025469315.1). NCBI lineage: Eukaryota > Metazoa > Arthropoda > Insecta > Hemiptera > Aphididae > Stegophylla > Stegophylla sp. TES_Ste_2020. The sequence goes on from JAIPRM010000598.1 coordinate 2,635, forward strand.
TCTCTTTAATTTGCATATTTCGGATAAATTTGAATTTTAAGTGCATATTTCATATATTTTTTAATATTTAATTTGAGTTTTCTTGATATTGGAAAATTTTTTACTGAATACCTGAAGAGATTGAATATTATTATTTGATATTTTTATTCGTTTAAATGTAAGCTTAAAAAGAATAAAGATATTTCATAAATAATTAAAGAAGAATAATTAATAATACATATTAAAATATGTTATACAATACAGTTTTTAAATATTTTGAGTTTTTACAGTAAAATTTATGTTTTATAAGAGATTATTTTAGCTCTTTTGCATATTTTTAGAGCATATTTTTTGTAAATTTTATAGCATATTTTTAAAGCTTTAAGTCCCTAGCCCTAGTGATAACGAATTTTTGCCATTTCGTCCGGCTAGAATGGCGTTCGGATAGGAAAAGAGACCGACGGCACACGTACAGTGATCGCTATCGACGACGACAACAACAACAAGAACAGCAGAAGTAAAAGTGATCATTGTGAAACGAACTTACTCTAATTAGGTAATGAAAACGAATAATAATATTCCGGACGATATTATTATAGTCATTGTAATAATAATAATATGTAATCGTCGCGTGGCCGTAGTAATGAAACGAGTGCACGAGGGGGACGAAAGAGTAGGAGATAAAGAAGAAGCAGAAAACAGAGTTAAAAAAAAAAGAAGAACGACGACGGATAGGAGGAATGGAGCGTAGACGCGACGCGGGGGTCGAGGGTGGTGACGGCGGCGGCGGCGGTGGTGGTGGCGGTGCACTAAACGTAAACACAATATTATATTATTATTGCTCCCCGCACGGTCGCGGCGGCGGCGGCGGTCACGGGGTACGCGACCCGGCCGACGGCCGCACACGCACACACGCACGCCGCCGCCGCCACCGCCGGTTTCGGACGACGGTTGCCGCCGGCCGCGAAGCGCCACCGGGGCCCCGATCCGTGTCCGTATAATAAGCGACGCGACCGACGAGCCGGCAGAACGACGCGTGCAATCGCCCTGGCCGCACACCGCTGTAGAGTCCAAAAAAATAAATAAATAATTAAATAAAAACCGATTTCGATCATTACTATTTTTCGTTTCTACTCGACTGACTACTACTCGCGTTTTGTCCGCGCCGTATTATTATCACCTCACTACGGGGGGAAAAAAAAAACGCGTGCGATAATATTATTATTATAATTTTGAATAACAATTTTGAAAAAAAAAAAACAATTATTATAAAATCAACTCCCCGCTATCGTCCGTCCCTGATCGCGCGCCACACCGTCTCGTCATGACGTCATCGCCCACGGTGGTGCCGTTCAAGTTCCCCGTACTGCTGCTGGTGCTTGTCACGTGGTGCCTGACGCGGTCCGCGGCGCACGCTCGACCCGCCGCCGATTATGCGGCCCAGGACAACGGAGATTCCGAAGAACATGTGCAGCCGACCCCGCTGCCGCCCGCATACCGCCGGGACGTTGCGCGACAGCCGCCGCCGCCGCCGCCGACGTTCGAAGAGCTGATGCTGAGCGACACGCCGGTCACCGAGATGATGCCGGACGTCATGGGCGACGCGGTCGAGACCATGAGGGAGAGGTAATATTCGTCGTTGCAGCATTTTTTTTTATTAGGATGAATTTTTTTCAAAAACTTAAAAAAAATACACTTCAAACGTCGAAAAATGCCGTGAAAACCCCATATTATAATACGTATTATATAATACGGGGTGGGTCACGGGAATAGGGCCCAAAAAAACACGGACATTACTCAGTATATTTTAGACGTACAAACATTTTTTTATTAATATTTTATTATATATATATATATATATATATATATAAATAAGTGCCGTTGATTTTTTTTTTTTTTTTAATTACATCAAGCATTGACATTCGTATTGATCATGTAGCACTTCAGTCCAAAAAAAAAATTGAGCCGACGCTCTGAAAGCAAATTTTTATCAATTTATGCAATTTCCGTTCTTATTGCGTCCTTAAGCGTTCATCCGAGGTATAACATTAAGTGCACATCCCCAAAATATGAAATGAGGTGCCTCGGGAACATTTATTGTTTTTCACGAATGCGTCGTTTTCGAATAAATGGAAATAGAAATTCCATAGTGGTGGTGAGCAAGTGACATTATTTGATGAATCTCTAATAAGCTTATCTACTCCCATTCAGCGTTGAGAAAAACTCGTCTATATTTTGTCCTATTCCCGAGAACCACCCTGTATATACGTAATACAGTGGATTCCGCTTGATGTGGGCTCGTTAGTGCCCTGCCCATTTGTCCCACATTAAGCAATTGGCCTATTAAACCGAAATCAGTTCGAAAACACAACATTTTTGACTATTAATAACACGGATTAATTGACGGGAGAAATGTACAATAAAATTAACCAAAAAAGGGAAAATATGATTTAAAAAAGCAAAAGAAAAAAAGAAAAGACCCTACAAATTAAAAACGATGAAAAAAAATGCGAAATAAAAGTTTCGTAAACATAAAACTGTTGTCACGTGTTTCAAATTTTGTGCTTAAAAAGCTACGTTTTACAATCAGCTAAAAAAAAAAAAATGCACTCTTTCTACAAATTCACAACCCTAGTTATAATTATTATTATTATTATTAACTTTGTTCATTTTGCAATAAATCTTTCAATCCCGGTTACTATATTGTCATGATCGTCGTCCGGCAGTTGGTTGTGAAGTCGAACCAAGCAGGAACGGGTCCTGGTCAATGGCAGGACTTTTTTAGGCACGTGGAATTTTAGTCGAGTTTAGTTTGTAAATTAGGTCGTAGACGAAGAGGTTCTTAAAGGCTATCGCGTACTGGCTATACTCTAATAGGGCGAGTGCAGGTTTTTCTCGCTATGCTCGTTTAGATTTTTACTAAAATCTATTTTTTTTTTTTTTTTTAATACATCTATAATTATTACAATAACATAGTACGCTGTATTTATTTTACTACACTCGACATTATTCAATTATGTATTATTATTATTTTTATTGTTGCTGCCGTAGCAATTGTTTGTTGTTATTATTATCCGTTTTGAAAAGCCTTCATAAGGTTTTTTTGGATTTCAGAGTGGTAAAATATAAAAATAAAATTACCATCCTCTTTTTAAGACGTATTAACTTTTTATATAAATGTAAAACTATTTGACAACGCGAAAAAAAAAAAGTTTTTGTGCACCGTCATTAAAATTATATACAAAGCTATTTTAATATAATATAAATGTCGATTTAGCATTTATGTGTGTAAATGGGTATTTAGGTATAAATTTAATTTATTTAAAATTTATATGTTTTGGTATAATGGAAAATTAGAGAAATATCGATGATTACAAAACTGATTGACGTAACGTCAAAAAGATTAAAAAAAAGGATAAATTTTAATTATATTTTCATTAGTTTTTGAGTGGAGTAAAAATGCTCTAGTGTTTCTACAATGAAGTTTTTTTTTTTTTTTCTACGAACACTTGTTTATTATAAATAAATACTTGTCCAAAAGCTTCGACTAGTAACTTTTTCAATAAGAATTTTCCTCAAGATGATACTTTTGAGAGGTAATTTTTCGAAATTTTCAATAGTTTTCCCAATATTTAGGAAAAGTTACTCGAAATTAGTCAAAAATGTCTTTAAAAATTATTTTTTTTTTTATAAAAATTAAATTTTCTTGTATATAAATCCCTTGTATCGAAACAAAATATGTTTTCATAAAATGAAATAACGATGAGCGTTCTATGTTATTTCTTAGCTCGAAAATTGTTAATTATTCGATTACCGTCATCTTGATGTAAAATGATGGCATTGCATTAACAGGTTAACACTGCAATGCCATTTTTCAATATTTCTGAAACACGGTCTAGTGCACCACTTATGGTACACGGCTGATTATTACTTTGGCGCCACTTGTACCATTTATGGTCCACCCGAGTTATTAACAAAAACAATGTCGTGCACCGATATGGGTACACGTAAATAATAATTCCCTATAAGAGATGTTAGTGCGGTTCCCTAGTAATGTTTTAGAAATAATAGTTAAAACAAATTTATAATTTTTCAACATTTTTTAATCAATTTCATTCAATGACAAAGCTTTATTCAAATGATAATTTTGGTTTGGCCTGTGGAACAAACATTGTGGACGACCGGTGTATAATTTTTTACTAATATTCATTACTCTTTACCAGTGACAACAGCAAATAGGAAAAGATATTATTTTATAAAAAAAATTTAAGTAAAGTATAGACAAGGAAGCCGGACATACTTCATACCACGGACACTCTCCGCTCTTCGGGTCAGATACTCTTAATGGGTGCCTTGAAAATTATGACTATTATTGTTCATTAATAATTATTAACTTCCTTCGTTTAGAATCATCTTACTGAAGAAATGATTAATCGTTTCTTAACTAATACGATTCATAATTTCTTTTCTTTTCTTCACAGTGTAATTAATTCCAAAACGCACAAATACGAATAATAATTGCGCTCAAAATGTTCGAACCAGCTACCGATTATGTACTTACCATATTCATCAACGTAACTCAACAGGTTGTGCGCGGTTCATTAACGCCATGTCGTCCTACAATAGGCTATATTCGACTATTGGCGTGACTGCGTTTTATTGCAGCACCAGTGTTGTAATTTATTGATTTAAAAAACGTAACGTTATTGAAAGTATTCATAATTCATATTAATGGAAAGAAAAGAAAAAGCTCAGTGCAACCCAATGACTGTATTAGGTATGCCGTTCTGTGACTACTTATGTACTTACTATAAACAGGTATATCAGTGCAAACAGCATGTCCGCGCACGAACGTGCAGAATTTCAATTCGCTAAACAGACGCGAAATAAAAAAAAAACATTAATGGATAATTCTATGTGGAAAAGTGAAAAAATGAAAACAACAACAACCGTGTTATAAAATTTTGGAACGATCAACAGAAGTTGTCGAACAAAAAGTACTATTTAATAAAATGAAATATATTATTATTATTATTTTTTTTTTTATATTGAAACTCCAGACGCTCTTAAAAATTATAAACCAGTGTTTCCCAAACATTTTTTTTTACTCAACGCCCCTTTTGATGTATTTAAAATCTCCCGCCGCCCCCTTGAATTAATTTTAAAATTAAAAATTAAAAAATTACCTTTTTTTGGTCCATATATTTTTTAAGTCAAATAAAACTATCAGCATCAATACTAATATAATTCCGGTCAGAGATAAAAAGTAATAAATCATAATATAAAATGCGTATTTATTATTAAGTATGACTACCTATTTATAAGTATCAGTATGTAATGACAAATTAAATATTAGCCACATATATTTTAATAATTAAATTATTACAATTATGTAACTGCTGAATGAAAAATATTCACAGTTCAATGTCGACTTTTATAATGCCCCCCAATCGAGCTAGTAACCTCAATGCCCCCCTTGGGCGGTTCTAACGCCCCAATGAGGGCGATATCGCCCACTTTGGGAAACACTGTTATAAATGAAACGCCCGATACGTTTGCAGATAAAATGTTTGAAGTTTACGCGTGTACACGGTTTGATTTTTATTTTTATTTATTTTTTCGTCTCGGTTCCTTAATTCATTCGTGTCTGGACCATATAGTGTGTTTTTATATAATATTTTATTTCGAATCGAAATCGAGGGGGAAATGCACTTGACGACCGCTGTTGCATTTCCAGACAGATTTTAATGCGCGTCTGCCCTGCACAGCTGGGAGGTTTTTTAAACGACTACTGGTTTCGTTGTCGGTTTCGATTTTTATTTTTTCTCGTTTTCGGTTTCGTTTGTGACCCGGTCACAATAAATCGAGAATAATAATAATAAAAAAAAAAATCATTACTTAAAACCCAAAGTGCACGCGAGTAAACAGAGACGATAAGTTGGTTGGTGCATTTACACAATAAATCTGACTCGTTGCCCCGTGTAATTGCGACAATGTCGTTTTATGGGATCCGTCTGTACGTCGTCGTCGTCGTCTTGTCTTCTGGCCTTGGTTTTCCAGACGCGGAGCTTAAAACCTAACCGTTTTTATGTTCTGTTGCCGATATTATGTTATTATTATTATTATCCCATTTACTCGTGCACGTGTGGGTTAACAATATTTTTCACGTTTTGTCACATCGTCACCACCGAACACGTCGTGATCGATAATAATAATAATAATTTATTTGGGGTTGGTTGGAAGAACTCGCCGCTCGTAAAAACTACTAGTCTGCTCCCTACTCCCCTATCCCGCGCGTTCAACCACTCCACGCGACACGACCCCCCCCCCGTACGTTGCCACTAACGCTGTGGGAAATATCTAAAAATGTATCTTCTTTGACTTTACCTACATAATTTTCAGTTCAGTTATCATTTTGTATTCGTATTGATAAAACTCTAGTTACCTATACTAGTTACTTATCTAGATATTTTATTTTAACAGACTAGACACCCAAGAAAATAAAAGACTAGACGAAAAATTCAAAAGTAAAATAAAATTGAAAAATTATTATTTTATTGTTATTTATTCAGCCAAAACAATTACAATTAATTAATTACAATAAATAATTTAATAACAGCTGATACGAATACCAACTGAGCTATGTGCGCTCGTATCTGGTATACGGAGTTGAACGATATCACAATTCGTTTAAAGTAAATAATATGCAATTAAAATAAGATATAATTAATAATAAAACATGACAAAAGAGAAAAAGAATACTAAAAAAAAAAATAAATATTATAGAACAAAAACTTAATCAACATTACATATTAATATATTATACGATATTATGTTTAGACATATTGACTTTTTATGATTTTATTCATACACACATCATCATCATCATAAAGATCACTGATTATTTTATTTATGGTCTTTTTTATTTGATTTTTACTAATTATATTCATTATATCATTGGTATTATTGGAATGACTTTCACATAAACTTTTTATTAGACTCTTTACTTCATTATTGAAATTGTTGAAAATAGTTATCCCCTTTATGTATAATATAATATAATTTACCTTTGCAAAATTTGTATTTATTTATATTTTTGATATTTGAAAATATTACGTATACATATATAATATATTAAAATTTTTCCATGTATCGTATACGTGGAAAACAAACGGCTTGGTGAGATTTATTGTTATACCACGAGTTTCAATATTGAATGTTCACTAATTAGACTTGAGTTTTACACTGTAAACAGTGAGGCAATCCAACGACAAAAATACTTAATAGGATTTTAAATTGTAGATCAAAATTTGATTTAGTATAACATAGTTACACTGTTAAAACTGTTAAATTGGTTAATTTGGTTTGAAATATTGTTTTGTTTTTTTTAACATCATTTATTGCTATTATATTTTTTCCAAATGTAAGTTTTCTGTATTATGAAGTTTATTAACCAATTTATTTTTTATTTATTTTTTTTTAATTTAAACTGTCTTAACTCAAGTTCATTTATAATGTTTTTTATGATTTATTTTTTCTTTAAGCTAATACCCTTAATTTATAAAAAATGTTAATGGCTGAAAATGTGCAAAATTAAACATAAATTTAGTGCATTCATCTTTATTTTTATCCAGGCAAAATATTACTAGTCATCTAATCCCAACATTGGTCGCCCCCCAACCCAAATCGATTATTATTAAGGTATTTTGGTTTATTTTTTTGAGTTTGCCACTCAAAATGAAATTTGTTTATTCACAGCCCCGTCGAGTCCTTCGAAGACGACGAGGCCAGGTATGTGTTGATTCGCCGACATCGTAAGTGTGTGTAACTGTTATCAAATAACATTATGTTGTATAATGAGAGTGTGCGCGTGTGTATATTGTATAATAATACGTATTTTTGTAGTTTTGCACCTTGTGAGCCTGTTCCGTAACCGTATGTGTTTTGTGTTGTCACGAAATAATGTCAATAGTAGTAATACATTTTTTTTTTTTTTTTTTTTAGCGCATGAATTTTAGTCAATTTACTACTGGAAGTTACCCGCTTCCGCCAAGAGTATCTTTCTTTTTTCCACCAAAATTTGAGATTGGTCGGTTCTCTTTTACGCCAAATAAATTTTGATCAAAAACGACAGAGTGGTTTTGTCGTTCACAATTAATTGTTTTTTTGTTCTAAATTATTACTGTACACTATTAACTCGAAACAGGAATAAAAAGAGGTGGTTGACGAAAAGAATTTCATGATTTCGTAATACAACTGTTTAGTATGTTTTAAAATTTTTTGTAAAATAATCACTTAAACAATAATTTAGGATTAGGTTTTATGAATATAATAATAACATACATTTTATAATTATATATTTTATTTTTACATAACCATTTTGTAAAAACATATTTGATATTACTGATTTGATTTTTTTCATTAATTCCAAATAAATATACATATAAATATAAAATTATATGACATTTTAATATTTTTTAAATAACATAATCTACGACTTATTAAACAATATTATTAAATTATTCGCTAACCTAACAAAAATCGTAGAAAATGAACGGATTAACCTTTTTTTTAGATATTCAAACACTATTATTTTTCTAAAAATCATATTCACAAAATGGCTATTTTGAATTTTGTCTAAAAACGTAGTATAGAATTTCAAATTTGAATATTTTGATCCCCTCCTTTCCTAAAAAAAAAAAGTTATATGTTATTGCAGTAGCGCTATGCTCTAATTATAATAAAAAAAAAAAAAAAAAAAATGAAGATTAAAGCTTTTAATAGAACTAGAGTTATATTACATTTGGTCAAATCGTACTGGGACACACCCTGTATATGTAAAAATATAATTTGGCGGCAATGTGAATCGATCAATTTTGTGATTTGGCGGGACAGTGAATCGGTCGAAAAGGGAAAGGTATAATTTTGGCGGTAACCGGTCACTCTCGATTTGTTACCATCTGATTGTTGTTTATTTATTTAATTAATATCTTTTACTACTAATATAGTTTTAGTCAGTGGCGCAACTAGGATTTTTTTTTAAGGGGGTTGTCCACTTATAAATTTCTACTAGGTATAGTATTATTTAAATATGAAATTATAATCAATTTTAATTGACACTTTACAAGAATTCATTGAAAAGAATTGTTTCAAGTAGCAAAAATCTAACTGCCTTTTTTCTGAGTTAACATTTTTATGACATTATTCGTAGTCGATAATTAAAAATTTAACGTCGCATATTCGACAATATGAATTTTTAAAGCATTTTTTTTTTAAGTTTCTCTAAAAATTAAAAAAGATTTTTCCGTATAAATTTGTTACAAGTAAATTTAAAATAAATATTCACTTACCTACCATTGTAGATAATTGGTAGATCGAAAACGATAATTTTATTAAAACAAAAATACTTAATATCAATAGATATCTCATTTCTTTTGATTTCTACTATATCATATAATACATTATTGCCAATTATAATAACCTAACCTATTTCATAAAATGAAGTGAGCAAAACATTGCTTTATTTCAACAGAAATATTATGTTTTGTATTTTAACCATGATATTATATTTCTGAATTAATAGAAGTTATTATTATTGTATAGTTAAAAGGATTTCTTTTTTTCAAATGCTCATTGAATAAAATTTCCATAAATTTAATATGGTCCGAGGGGGGTGTCCAGACACCTAAAACACCCCCCCCCCCCGACTGGTTGCGTCACTGGTTTCAGTCGTCGCCGACGATTCACTGCTGCAGTTACACACCAACATTATAATAATATCACAATAATATGTTGTTTGTCGCTTGTGTTCGTGTGGATTCGATAATCCAAAGTGAATCTATAACGAAAAATCCAAAGTGGTTCTAAAAACACACCGTGTGTACCGCGTTGTTTTCTTTTCCAGGGACAAGCAAATGCGCATCAAGAGCATACAGAACACGATCGTGAGCTACATGGGTTGGGCGTCCCGGACCCCGTCGCAGATTCCCGTCGCCAAAACGCCCGCGAACATCTCGATGCTCATTCCGTCCATTCAACAGACCGACGCCATGCGAGCGCTGTACGACGCGAACGTCAACAGTTTCCCGACGACATATTCGTCCGACTCGTTTACCGAGAAAATCCAGAGTTTTTATCCCGTCTGTAAGTCGCGGTATTGCTGCATAATATTGTAATACTTTATTATTAATTCAGGGCTAGGAGGGATTTTTAGATATAGGAGTTAGCACGTTTTTCGAAAATCATTCAAAAACATAGCTATAAGTACGTGTAAAAAACGAAATTTTACAATCATTTGACGCTGCACACAGGTGAGCTGCCCAAGAACACGAACGAAGAGGACTGGAACTCCAAGGACACTATGAATTTGATTTTCAACATTAGCGTGCCCAAAGCGTCCAACGGAGTGTCGGTGAACGTGAGCGCTGTTAAGCTCAGACTGTTCAAACAGTATGTGTCCTGCTACTTTTCACTGTCCAGTAACGAGGTATGTTCGTATATATATATTTATTATATTGATGATATCTTTAGCACGTTTACCCCGTTTTCGATCCAATGTATTGCAGAATTTGAATTTTTATGTAAAATTCAAATTACTAATAAAACTGAGTATTTTGATATTTTTGAAAATATTAAAAACGACTGTTTTTTATACGTGTGCTTTTTTTTTTTTTTTTAAATATTTTTAGTTTTCTCAATTATTGTCCTCCACTATCAATATGACTTGTTATATTCTGATAAAGAATAATATACTTATTTAAATAATGTTGTCTTACAAATTTCAGTAGGGTTGTTAAACGGTATTTTTTTTTTTTATATATCGATATCGTTTTTTTCCCCCATGATATCGAAAATAATTAATTAGTATCGATGTTCCAATTTATCGATATCATTATGAAGAAAACTCTCACACTTTCACGATAAATAACCCCCACCACTGAGTGACTACAACAACAGCCGTACTAATTACTTCATTGTATTAATTGGCTAAATTATTTTTCCTTTATTATATGTTTTATTTTTAACCTGATCTCAGAATAAATAACCCTCCACCCTCTTCACAGTATACTAAGTAGTCTAAGAATTTAGACATTATATAAATCTACATTTATATAAAAATTAATTACTAATGAACGTTTTTTCATCATAAGTTCAAATAAATTAAATCTTAGAACACCTGAATATAATTGAATATTCATGTGAAACAAAAAAATTAAAAATGTTTTATTTAACTGCAAGTATTGTTTATTACACTTTTTAGTATAAATACTCTTTAACATAATATTATGTATAATTTTCTTTTTGTTTTGTTTCTTTTTATTAATTTTTATTTATTTAATAATTTTACTTTAATTCGATAAATATACGCAAAATGTTCAAAAATTTAGAATATGTATATAATTCCCAAAAAAACCGAATAAAAGCTGAAATAATAATATATAAACTGACACAAAAGTAACGAAAATGCATCGATTTGTGAAAACCGTATAAGAAAATGTAATAAAATGCAACAAAGACTTTTTCGCTTGAACTCTATGATGTACGAATCGGATTTTGTGTTTGATTAGCAGCTACGAAGCTCGAGCATTTCGAAAAAATATGCGAATTCCTAGTCATATTATTTATACTATTTATACACAGTGCTTGAATTGCAAAAAATTAAAAGAGGGAAGTGTAAAAAAAATATAGCGTCCCTGAAAGTTTGAATATCTCATACACTTGAGGGGTGATTTTGAGAAATTAGAAGGGGTATGCTAAATTATTTAAAAAATAGAAGGGGTACTCCGTTTCCCCGCGTCCTCTCCCAAATCAAGCACTGATTATACGGGATTAAAAATGAGGCGAAAAAAGAGAACGGTGCTCAAATTCTATCGATTTAACGGTGTTGTCGATTTCGGTTGTTTTGTTTTCGGCAGACCGACGACGCCCAGGCTTCTTGTCAATCGACGTCTTCGGAGGAAAATATCAAACGTTTTCCGAACGCGAATTCGTCATCGTCGTCGTCCTCCGCGGAAAACCCGTCGTCGTCGTCGACGGACGACGACATGATCAGAGTGTCGGTTTATGTGAGATCGCTGAAGAAGAAGAAAGGTAATAATATTTCCCCCTCCCTGCCCCCGTTTCCCATCCACGTAACTAGGACGGAGGCGCTAGGAGTGGCTTAGCCCCTTTAAAAAAAATGTTTTTAACCCCTGTTGACATTCATACCAAATCCTCTCAAAAAAAAAAAAAAAAAACCAAGGAAACTTTTGTTTTAGAAATCAATAAGTATTTTTTGATATAATTATAATATTATGTTATACTATCATATTTATGTTTGAAAACAACATTTGATTATTATTATGCAGCAAGTTTATATGTACACAAATACACAATCAACAATATGTAAGTTCAGTGTACGAATACACAAAAATTAAATAATAATTAATTATTGTTATTCTAGTCGAATTTCCACTATGTCACAAAGCAGATGATTAGTGATTTAGCTATATTAAACATAGAACCAGAATATTGTCAAATAAATAACGATGATTAGGGCTTGGAAGTTGATGACCTTAAAAACATTAAAAAATGTCCTAAAAAAATTACAAATTTTCGACGATTATTTGTCAATAAATATTTATATCGAGGAAAACTAAATTTTAACGTCCACTAAAGTGATTGGGGAAAATTTGAAATGGGCCAAATCATCAGCACTGAAATTATCTGGAAAACACACTTACTTGAAGCTTCTTTATCATTTAGAATTTTCGAAATTTTAAATGTTTTAAATCTAGTATTTTTGTCAAACTACAGCCTTGAATTTGTTTTTAATTCAATTTATAATTCTATTAATTTCTGCTGGTTATATAATAATATTCAATACAACACCGTGGTGAATGTAACTGGCAAGATAAAATCGGTTAGGTATTAATTAGTAGTTAGTTCGTGATAATTTCCAAATTTTAAGTTATCGGCATAATGGTCGACAAGAAACGATAAAAAAAAGTGAACTAGTGTATAAAAATGTGGAAAAATGACCTTAAAATGTCAAAAATGACTTAAAAAGTAATAAACACCAAAAAAATGCAGAATAAAAATTAGTTATTGTGATTCACATGCTAATGAAACACATTTGTAGCCAGGAAAGCATTGTCTAAAACATTCCAAAAAAAAATTACAAAATGCATCAAGTTCCAAGTCCTAATGACGATATTTTGAAAGAATTTTCATTTATAATAATTATAATTATTATAGGCGCATTCAATTATTAAATATTTTTTTTCCTTTAATTGATATTTTAATAATTATAATTTACAATATTTTGTTTTTTCAACATAAAAATTGACCTTACAGCTAAGTATTTTTTTTTTTTTAATATTCTTAAGTCAGGGCTGTAGCCCCCCCCCCCTTACTAATAATAAATCCTAGTTACGTCCACCCTCTCCCTCCCGAATACAATGTACTCGTATAAAACGTATGTTACACCGAATAGTAAAGAGGAAGCTGTTGGACAGTCAAATGTTTTCGTTGCACGGTGACAGATGGACAGAATGGAATATTCATCGCGCCGTGAAGAATTGGCGCAATCCGGTGCGTAACTTCGCGCTCAGCATCGAAGTCGAAGACGAATACGGCAATTTTCTTCCGGTGAATCGATTTTTCAAACCGATGAACTGCACCGGAGACGCACAAACGAGTAATAACCGTTTATTATCATTATTATTATTTTCTATTTGACAATACAATTATTATTAAGAATATATATTATATATTTTATTGTTCTTGTAAATTTTGCTGAGATGGGTGTGCATAATATACACTCCACCAGAAAAAAAAGCAGGTAGACACTTGGGTCAATGTAAACTCCGCCAGGAAAATGGAGGGAGTAGGTGAAATTGAAATTTATGCAAATTTCTCCTGTAAAAAAAAATAAATAAATAAATAAAACAATATATAAATTCTAATATTTCATTCGAGTTGATTTTGTTGAGTTTCTTAATGAGTATCTACTGTTGTAACTTTTCTCATCCAACATTTAACATTTTAGCTTTGAAAAAAAAACGCATTATCTATTTAACTTAATTGTTATCATCATTATTTTTTTTATTTGAATTAGTATTTACCCGAATTATCACAAATATTTTTCAACGTTTTTTTTTTGTGCAACTATTTATTTCTTGTCTTTCTAGAATTTGGTTTGAAATCGATAGGCTTGAAGTAATATAATTAGTGTTATTTGACGACTTTGTCAAAGTAATATTATGTTTATCTATTCAGAATAGTTTTATTAAATGCATTGCAATTTTTATTATGGCTCCTTCTCCACTTTGCTTCGCCAGATGCGTATAATTGTCGAAAAAATATTAATAAATTGCCTTTTTGGCCAACACTGTAACATGGGGTTAATTTGCCCCGTTTTTTTTTTTTTTTTTTTTTTGATCTTAAATCAACTCTGCTACTATAATGATAAAATAAAACTATCATAGAGTTTTGAAAACTTCACAATTTTTTTTTTTTTGTTATGAATATTATAAATGATTACCTGTAACGAATATTCAACTGATTAAAAAAAATTAATTTTAAATATTTTTTTTGAATACTTGGGAACAAAGTTAAATAAAATGTGGCATTGAGTTACTTTGTACCAACGTCCATCATAACTTACCCAGTTTTCAGTTGTAATTTATACTATAGTGCGATGTTAAATATACGTACATTGCTTAATATTCTAATTGCTAAGAAGGTCTATTTCGAAAAATATCGAAAAAAAAAATCAATAAAAGGCTATCCCCATAGCCACTTAATCTTTTAAACTATCGTAATTAAAAGAAACTACTACTCTTCGTGAATTTATTTATTTAAAACCAACGTCGAATATAATAAATTATAAAAATAAAGAAACCTATGATGTATAGGTATATAAAAATAAAATAAAATAAATGAATAATAAATAAAATCAATGTACAGTTATGCCACTATATTATATTAAATAACAAAATAAATATATGAATAAAATAAAATAAATAAAAATAAACTGAGCCTGCTATATTATAAGCTTGCTTCATGAATAATTTACGGAAGAAGTTTCTTTAATTATTTTCAAAATTATTTCACATCGGTAGTTCAAAATCAAAATGTTATATCGACGTTGTAAATTTTTAGCGACCCAAAATCAGGTCGTGACCCTATAGTGTGAGAACCACCGGTTTAGTCGACCGGATTAATGCGTCACCTTTGAGATAAATATAAGAGTCGATGAATATATATATATATATACAACATGTACAAACACAAAAGTGTTAATAATTCATAATTTATAATACTGAACTGGAAAGTAACGCGAAGATTCGCCGTAGTGTCACTAGTGCCACTTCAGTGGATAACGAAACACGTCTGAGTCGATAGTCCCCGATGTACGTCCTATTTATACGACAGATTCAAAAAAAAAAAAAAATCGCGTAACACGCAGACAAACTATTTCGTCATGATGTTTATTATAATACGATATGATAATGTAATAATTACTGTATCTTAAACGGAACTTATGAAAATCGTATAATTAATATTGTTATGATGCAATATTCTTAATCTATATAATAATAACAGTTACATTATTGGCGAAACTATTATTTAACTGTAACCAAAGGTCATAGAGTGCACGTGCTCTCCTAGTTCTATTAAACAAAAAAAAAAAAAATTTTAAACTATCCCGACGTTCACAACAATGTAGATAGTGAAAAAAAATCAATCCTTGATCTAAATAAACAATAATTTTTTGGTCTGTTAAAACAATTTTTTATCTTATGAAAAATTTACCTATTTTTTTTTTTTATGTAAGGACAAGTCTAAATTATAAGTTTAAAAAAAATCTTATAATATTGTTATATTTTTTTGTGCTTTAATATGTTTGTACAACGCTTTGAAAAAAATTACTTTTCTCTGTTTATAATGTTTGTGTACATAGATAAAAATTTATAATTTTTGGTTGATAATAAATAAATTTATTATATTTTGAAAAACCATGAATGTAAAGTCTGATTAATGGTATTATTATTTAGAGAAATGAATAAAAAATCAATTAATAATTTTTTGAAAATATGTGGTTTATTTTGTCTCATCCGTACTCATATTTCATTGCACAGTTAGATGATTTGAAAATCTTAAAAATTATGTAACTGTGCAATGAAGTTAAGCTTATTTCTGTTGTTGTAACAAATATAAACCCAATTAAAATGAAAAAATCTCACTTGTTGAAAAAAAAAAATCACTCGTTGAAAATTGTTATGTAAGATAACGAATTTTCAGTTGGATTTATTATAGGTTAGGTTGTCACAGTATGCGTTTAATAACACTTATAGAAACCAAAAAAAAAAAAAATTACAAAACATTATCTATAATAATAAATGTACATATTATTGTGAACTTACGTAATGTAAACAAATATAATAACATCACAGGAACCATTTAAGTGCACACTAATTAATAAATACGTATAATAAATTGTGAAATAATTGAAGAGTGGAGTAAAACATGATTTGATAGGATCAAAATTAAAATATGGATTTCCTTCTACCTGTGATAAAAATATTGAAGTCAATAAAAACTTTTTCAGTTTTCAATTTCGTTTACAAAGTTTGGTAGGTTTTGTTTTAGAGATTTTTGGCATATTCAAGAAAAACTGTTACATTAATTACCGTTTTTCAACGTAAGAAGGGCACTTTAATGTCATATTATCAAAAAGGCTAATAGTATGTTTTAAATTTTTTTTTAAGCAACAGGTAGCTATTGTTGTGGATGTTAAACTCCGATAAAATATAATATGGTCGTTTTTGCTCTTAAGACAGCATATTTTTTACTGTTCTGCTGGTCGTCAATGATATTATTTATTTACATGAAGTGCACGCATTAATAAAATCGAAAAAACTTAATTATTTGGGAACCAATGTGAACGTTTTTAACTACCAAAATAACGAAAAAAAATATTCGTCTCAAAACGAATTCTTATCAGTTATTACTAATTGAAAGCTATCGATGATCCGGGGAACAATCGATAATTAATTTGTAAAATCGATAAATCGATAAATGATTTTCGTTTCAAAAAAAGAGATTCACTCGCTGCAATTAGGATGGTAAATATATGAGTGAACTAAAATGTTTCTTTATCTTTATTTAGTCGCCGCAAAGAAGTACAATAACTTTGAGCAATTTTCAAAAAATCTTAGGAGGGAGGGCTATGAGTGTGTGGTTTTTTTATAGGGCTTAGCCTCCTCAAGCCCCCCCCTCCCCAACGGCCTAATCGCGCCTATGAAGGTCCTATCCCCGGTCTTGATTATTGTTTTTTTTTTTTTTATCGCGATGTTACAGCGACCTCGAAGCCGGTTCCCGGATTTCTGACAGAGAAGGTACGATTCGGGGAGCCGCCGGGCAGCGGGAACGAGGCGGCCAACATGAGCGCGGCGCAGGCGCTCAGTTTGAACATATACCGGTATCCGATCGTGGACGTAACCACGGTCGAGTCGTTACCGGAGCCGGAGGACGTGGAATACCACCAGCAGGCGGCCAAGGACACGTTGTTCGCGCAGGATCACCGCAGGATCAGGCACAGCGGCGGTAACCGGCACAAGATCAACGCGACCGACTTGCAGACGGCGGTTGCCAAGCTGCAGCAGCAACAGCAGCAATTGCTGCTGCAGCACGCGGCCACTGACACGCCGACGACCACCGCGGAGATTCCTGATTAGTGGGATAGAAGGGGCGGTCGGCGGTAAACACCCCCGTAACCACTACACAAACACCCGCGCGCATGCGTGAGCCATCCTCATCGAATTACTCGTTTTGAGATTTTATTATTTTTTATTTTGAAAAAAAAAACGTTATCTATATAATTATTATTATTATTATTATTACTACATAGATTTACGTCTGCACACGCACGTGTATTGTACTCTGTAAGTACACACGTCACGGTGGAGGGAGATAAAATCATTTTTACTATTATTATTATTATTATTAATCGATTGATTAATTTATTAATTATTAATTGTACAGAAACGCGTATTTTTTTTTTTTTTTTATTATATTTTTAGTGTAATTATTATTAAGCTTTGTGTAATCTACTAACACATTTTTGTATATTATTATTATTATTATTATTATATATCGTATTTGTATAAAGTGTGGTGCAGGAAGTCTTTACTAAGTACACAGTAGTAGTGTTCTTCCTCTCTCTCTAAAAAAAAAAAAAAAAGAGATTATTCAAATATTTCAAAAGGGCCCCATTTTCAATTTGAGTTCATGGGCTAATAGCTCACTTAGTTCCTCCATCCCCCCCCCCCCATTAATCCGGTTCTGCTTGTGACCGAGTAAACTTTCTGCGCCATGCTATAATATATAATATTATAATATTGTGTAATATAGAATGTAAAATGTTCCTATATATATTTTTTTTTATTATTATTATAACGAAATGAGATAGAAAGTAAGATACGTCTATAGTATATCAGTGTGCATAAGCAGGGGCGGATATAGACGTCATAAACGGGAGGGACAATTTTAAATAAAAAAAAAAAAGATGAAATAAAATATGTTTTGGAAGTTGGTTGTGATTCTCATTCAAAGCCAAACTATTTCAACAACTGTAAAAAAAAAAAATATGAGAACTAATTTTCGACTGTTAAGATACAAAAACAAGTATAAATAAAAAAAAAAAAATAGTTATACATTTTTATTATTTCTTACAGCTAGAAAACCTATTTTGTGAACGGGGGGGCAATTGCCCCTAGTTCCCCACCTCTTTTATCCACCACTGTGCGTAACTATCAGTGTCAAGTATTTTTTTTTACCTAGATAAAGATAAAGATGATTGAACTCGAATTTATCTAGATAAAATAACAGTTAAATTTTTTTTAAATCTTTTTTTATTTCAATATTTTATACTTTAGTATCATTACTCAAGTTTATATATTGATATATTATATTATACATAGGTTTCAATGAAATATATAACAATTTCAAGAATCACAAATAATAAGTTACAATAATATTAATAATTATTCTAAATACAGTGTAGTGAATAAAACACGTATAAGCATATACAATTAAGAATAAATTGAAAAGAAAATTAGTTTGAAATCTTTTATTTGATACATTTTTCTCTTTTTCAAACATACAAAACAATATTTATTTAAACAATTTAGGTACATAGGTAGTTTATTTTCATTATAATGATAAAAAATAGTTATTATAATTTTTAGTCTTTGCTTTACATCATTTCTAAATTAAGTTAATATTTGTACACACAAATATATTATTACTATTTGACAGGTCATTATATGATTATCTTTATAGAAATATAGAAATTATAAAAAAATAAGTAGAGAACATAAGTAAAGTTATTCTGAATAGTTTAGATCACCATTGAAATAAAACTGGCTCATAGACACGGTATTTTAAGCTATTTGACCACTGGATCTAAAATTATTTTTGACATTAGTAGTTATTACAAGTAAAATACAACGTGGCATCAAAATTAAAACAATCTAATTCTCAATTTAAAATTTTTACATCCATTTGAATTAAGTGTGTTTGATATTAATTAGTTTAACATTTAAGACGTTTAATTCTTCAAAACTGATAATATTATTATTGTGTATTATAGTTGAAGTTCTACTTAGAGGTTGAGTTTTATTACAAAGAAATGATTTATGGTTTCTTAAAAATTCAACACACCCGTCAAGAGTATCCCACCCGATGTTCGCGAAGAACACCCCATAGTGTGAAGTACACATTTTTTTTTTTTTTATTATTGTTATGCTTCGCGTCGGATTTAAGATTCTGTATAAATAATATAATATATTATTTTACGCTTCCTCTTAACTGCTTAATCTACACGTATTATGAAGATGATGATGATCATAATAGCACTCATTGTCGTATTTTATTGCATCGTGTAAATAATAAACGCTGTACAATTTATATTATTATTATTATTATCATCTTGTTATTGTTATTATACTTTTGGTATATTTTCTCCTCTTGCCGTGTACGTCGTCGAATGTGAAGTCCAATTAAATTATTATTATTATTATTACGTAAGAGCAAGGTCGAAGTCGAAATTTATAGAGATCAAAACACAGCACTTAAAAAGAAAAAAAAAACTTAAAACGCTGTTCTTCAGAACCGTCCACTCCTCTTCCCATAATCGACTGTTACAAAGAGACTACTTACACCAGAGGTTCTCAAACTTTTTAAACCAGACCCCACCCCACTTTGATCAAATCCAGACGTGGGCCGCCCCCCTTATAAAAATAATTTTAATAGTCATGTTTAGAGTACCAAAAACTTAACTCTTTTTAGGTCACTTTTAATATGTGATAGGTGGGCTTGTTTTTTTTTTTTTCATTCAAAGTTTGGTGAAACGAGGAGAGGCTCTTATACACTCTACAGGACGCGATCATTATTATGCAAATTTCACATATCTTTTTCTGTCCTACCAATACAATGCTTTTTTAAATTTTTTTGCGCCCCCTCTTTATAAAGCTTTCGCGGCCCCCATACTTTGCCCCCATACTTTGAGAACCTCTGACTTACACTGAAGACGGCGGGTCCGGGCGGAATCCCAACTACGTAGGCGAACCGTAGTAGTATACCGCAGTGTTTCTCAACCTAGAGGTCGCGACCCTCTTGGTGGTCGCTAACTAATATTATTTAGGGTTGCCAACATTTTTAATGAATACATAATATAACAAGGGTAATATAAATCCATCCTAAAATGAGATGGAAATAATATGCTCATTGTATCATAAAATAAAGAACAATATTGATTGAATCGACTTTAGAGAATAAATATTACAACAGATTTTTTGAAAAAAAAAATCAAAATTAAAAGTCAATTTTGGTTAAAAATTAAAATAAGTATCCTAACTAAAGGTTAGGTCCGTTTTTAACTAATTATTTATGTGAAATAACAGTTTCTCCTCTGACTATCATCAAAATCGAATACTGACTGAAATCTTCTTTTTTTTTAACAAATTCTATTAAACCAATGATTGAAAAAATCATTTCAGATCAACAAAAATGACTAACTACCGAGCGATATTAATTTAAAGGTGACTTAGTATTTGAATTTTTGTACATGTATTATATTTATAACAAAGTATATAAGTAAAATGGATGCTTTTTATTTCTTTAAAATCATATATTTTATTGTATTTATTATTTAATACTATTGCAATATGCGTAATCTATACTTAAATGTAAAATAAATATTTAGGGGTCGCTAAAAATTGGATATCTAATTTGGGGATTGACACAGTAAAAAGGTTGAGAAACACTGGTATAACGTACAGATCAGTAGTGGCGCAATCAGAGAAGCGTAGGTATACATTTTGAATGGAAGGAGTTAAAAAAGATGTAAAATTGTGGATCTAACAAAAAATTTTAAAATATTATGCGACATTGAAATTCGATACACTCATTAGAAACGAGTTTTCGAAATTCTAAAAACAGTTTTTCCAATCATCAGGAAAAATTAGAAAAAATAAAGTGAAATGTATTGATTATTGACATAATCAAATTGTTAAAAACCGATTGCTCAAAAACCAAAATCACAATAACATTGACTTTTTTTTTTTTAATTTAAATATAAGATCCTTGTAAATATGATTTTCAAAATCAAAAATCTAAATCCTCAATAAAATAATTTTTAAAATTCAAAATCCGAAATAGATATTGGATTTGGAAAATCCAAAGGATTTTAAAATCAGGCTCGGCTCTGGTTCTCCATCGTTCTTTAGGTTTATACCACGTGCTCGTAATAGTAGCAAACGCGATCGTCTTCGTCGTCTTCGCGGCGATCACGGTGTAATAATACACTTCCATTATTATTATTGCTGCTATTCGGTGACATTATAATATTTACAGTCCTTGAACACGCGCAATATATAATAATAATAACAATATTATAATAGACATATATATTACTATCATTTAAGTACCACGAATGTAGTAGCAGTGCGCGCGCACGCGTATCACATCGTATCGTCACCACCACGAGTGTGCGACCACTACGTCGACCTGTTGAGCCGACGAACGACGTCGATCGCGGACTTCGATGGTTCGAAAAATCGGTTTTCCGTCGTTACCGTCGTTAACTCAACACCATCATCATCATCATCATCATCATCTTAATGTTATCACCGTCTAAGGGATGCTGCATCACCATTCCAATGGTCGCGCACAAAGGTAATAATACACATTTGCATATACCTAGTTTACAATATAATAATAGTATTTATTCCTAGCAGGGTTTTAAGCAATATTGAAATAAAACATTTGTGTTTAAAACAAAAATTTCAAACAGAATTACATTTTTGTTTTTTTTTTTCACTCTGTTTAAAATTATTTTCAATTATTTTAATATAATCTTAAAATACAAAAAAAAATTAATTACTCATATTTTATTTAAAAGTCCTCCCCCCTTTTTTTTCTTCTTTTGGTCTTGCGAGTAAAAAACTAATTATATATTAATTTATTTTATTAATTTCATTGCTAGTTAATGAATATCCTGAACAGTATGACTAACATCAAAAATAAACAATTGAAAAATAATAACATTAAATATACTATTGACATAGAATACAATATTTCTTATTGTCATTAAAAATTTAATTAAAATATTTTTTTTGTATGTTTAAAACATATTATTTTAAACCTGTTTTAAACTATTGGAAAAAAAAAAATGAAAAAAGAAATATTTAATTTAAAACCAAAAACACAAAGGAAATTAATAAGTAAAACTGTATTTTTTGTTTAAAATGAAAAAAAATATATATTTTTTTTTTCTAACTCTGAGGGAAAGAGTAAGTTCCTACACGAGAGGGTCCGGTAAAGAATTAAATGGGTCACTTGGTATTATTTATTATATTTATCACTAACCAGTAATTGACGAATTTGAGACGTCAATACATAAAAATATTCTTTAACACAAAAATGTAAAATATTATATCAAATAATATATTACGTTTTTGATTTACTTATTTGTTTACTAATTAAATTGCTGACAATGCTAACCTAACCGTAAACTCATGTTTTTTAATAGAATACAAACGACAAATACGTGCGAAAGTTCATACTCAGATTTTAATTCAAGATTTTGATCATCGATAGGGATGAAAAGTTATAGAAGGTGACATTGGTAACAAAAATATGCACAAAAATAGTCCAAAATATGCATTTAAATTCATTAAATGTGCATACAAAAATACTAAATACGAAAAAAAAAACAAATATGAACTTTCATTTTGATAGGTAATAATATTATAAATAAAAGAATAGATTTGTTTTGTATTCGTAAATAAAGCATACTTGTTGCTGTTGCATTAAGTAGTTAATTGAATAAATTAAATTTAGATATTGAATTTTAATACCTAAACGATAAAGATAGTTCTTTTTTTTAACGGAAAAATCTTCTAAATTCCAAAAAAATATATAATTTTTTATGAATATTGTAAAATCATATTTTTTTTTCATACCTGTAGATTTGTGTTTTATATATATATAGTTCTATTCTATCGGATACGTTTTGCAAAAAAAATGCATTAATATGCACAAAAAATCAATACTCTATGCAATTGTCAAACAAATTACCAAAGTATGGAAAAGAAAACATATTTTTTATTGACTTAAAATCTATGAAATCTATGAAACAGATTTTTAACTCATTTAGCAATAAATAGAAGATTATATAGATAAAAAAAAAATATGCGATTTCTATAAGTTCTCATCCCTAATCATCAATATCCTCATTTTTTTTTTTCAAAATATTTAATTTGTTTTTACATTTTACTTTCTATCATGAACATACCTAGAAAAATAATATTATGGATTTAAACGCGTGTAATAATTACTAATTAACATTTTTGTATTTTTTCGTTGGTGTAAGAACTAACACAATACATAATTTTTCCGTTTTGTACGAATTAACATATTATTAAACAATTGTTTTTGGTCGTAAAGGAATTAACATAATATTATTATATAATATTTTCCGTCGTGTAAGAACTAACATATAATATACTTTTTTCGGTCGTGTAACGACTTAATTTATTTATTTTATTTTCTCGAAAACAAGAATACTGGGCCCCACTGGGCCCAGTACTTACATTAGCCCATACGAATAATATCGTTGTGTCACGTATACATTATTACCGTTAACATATTTATACCAGTGGTGTATTTGAGGAGAAGGCAATGGGTGAATCACACCCTCCTTGGGGTCACCCCCTCCGAGGGCCATTTTTAAAAGAAGAAAAACTGTAACTATACTTTGATACTATTGTAACTCATACGAGTGAATAATACTTCATTTGAAGTTTAATTTAGAGTGAAATTAAGTTAAATACTCGTTAAAATTTTTATTCGATTTGTCATTGACAACAATGATTTTTTTTTTTTTTTTTGGTCACGAGATTTAAACTAATTATGATACATTACTTTTTTTTTTTAAATACCTGTAGCGTTTATAAATTCATAATAATAGATATGTACTGTCAAATTCTTTTACTTTTGTTATAATTACAAATAATCAATTTTACGAATATAACATGAATTCTATGGTTTATTTAACAAAAAGCTTTAGGAGACACTGAATGTAAAAAAGCAATGATTATTGTTGAAAATTTGGACGGCAAAGAAAACCGAGGGTTCTGTCATTAGAACGATGAAAAAATATTTTAAGCTAAGAATAATTTCAACAAATCGCCCCCACTCCCTTGGTAGAATTTCAGCTACGCTACTGATTTATACTTATTATTAGGGCTAGGGACTTATATGTCTGAAAAACCTTAAGATATGCATGCATTTATGCTCTAAAAATATGTAAAAATGCTAAAATCAATCTCTTACAAAACATTAATTTTACTGTAAGAACTCAAAATATTTAACAATTATATTGTATTATATTATATTGTAATATGTATTATTAATTCTTCTTCTATTATTTATCAATTTAGTTTTTTTTTTAAATTTTTATTCTTTTTAAGCTTACATTTAAAAAAAAAAAAAAAAATCAAATATCAAATAATATTTCATCTCTTCAGTTATTCCGGGAAAAATTGTCCGATAACAAGAAAACTCAAATTAAATATTAAAAAAGCCTGACATACTTCACACGATGGGTGTTCTTCGCACGACGGGTGGGATTCTCTTGACAAGTGTATTGAATTTTAAAGAAAAGATAAATGATTTCTTTTTCAAACGAGGGATTCTGAACGAGGGAAATTAATAATATAAAAAATAAATGAGATAAAAAAATGTTAGAAATTTCCAAATCCAATTTCTTTTTTCACATTTTCAACATTTTCTTACGCCAAAATCTTTTTTATATGATTTTCTATCTATGAATAAATTTTCATATAGTTCGGATCAAAAAATGATGATTTCCGAATCGTTTTTGTCAAATTTTGGTTAGTTTTTTCCAAAAAAAAAAAAAATTGAAGAATTGAGAAATTCAAAAAATGACCTCTCTAAAATACAATCTAGAGGCAAATCCGGTTTCAAAAAGTTATTGATCGAAACTTTT